>LBNU01014360.1:102439-131354 GCA_014162995.1 Artemisia annua | reverse complement strand
GTGTTTCCTGATCTGATGGTTGCGTGGATGGCGGTCGTTATAGTGGCGGCGCCCGGGGAGGCCTCAGTAGGTGCGGTGGGTGGTCTTACTCGTGGGTGGGGGGTGAGCGGGGGTGGGGGTGTGTGTGATGGTGATGAGTGTATATAGGAAGAATGAGGTGTCGCGCGAGTATTGGAAGAGCAATGGGTGAGTGAGCGAGAAAATCAAGTGAAGTGTGTTGTGTGTGGTGTGGATGAGGTGGGCTTAATTGTGAGAGATAGGGGGGGTGTTAGAGGTCTTCAAGACAAGATAGTGAAACGTATGGTAAAGTAGAGGGTGTTTAAGCTTTAGTATTATAGTTAGCATCGATTGTCGATTTGTAACTTGTTATGAGTGCTCATATAATACCATCTGGCAGAGAAGCCACAGTAAACGTGCAGACAAGTAGATAATAGTTGTACATTTAGTGTGGTATTGGGTTCAACTTTAAGAGCTGTTTAACAGTATGCTATTTCGGGTACTTAGCTCCGTCCAGTTTCCAATCGCATGTTCTTGCTCCATGTCGCTGCACGTCATCTTCCAGTCCACTGTGTTACAGTGCAGCAGATCCAGTATTTGCGCCTAGATATTACGGGCTGCTAATTACAAATAGAATAGGGTAAGGTAAGCATTATGCACAGGCTCATTTATTTACAGTTTAGAACATCTCACATTTAAACAAGTGAAAAACTAACCTTCATTCGCATTATTTCCCTTTCGATTGTTTAAATGCCAATTCAGACCTGGATCGGCTGTTCCCCGCTAGGAAATAGTCCTTTTCTGTCGAGATGATAGGCAGTCATACTTGCATCTGCAGCTGTATGTCTGAAGGCAAGCAAGAGACAGGCACGGAAACCAGTTATTGCAGGACCTTGACGGAGGGAGATGAAGGCATGGTCAAGCAAGACACGAAGATGTGATGTTTTAGAGATCATGTTACCGATTTAATGAAAGTGTTAAGTATTTTGAGGTGATATACTTTTTATACTTAAACCTTTGGAAAAATAATTGTGTAAGACAAAATCTTACAACGCACATGATCAACCAACTTAGTTTCCATTCCTAAGAAGGTTACTAAAGCATCCTAACACTTGAAAGATATCGAAAACACATATGCAAGAAAAGTGGTCTAAGCCTATATGCAATGCAAAACCAATCACGCAACTTAGTGCAGGAAGTCTAGTCTAAGTCCTATTGACGCATAAATCGGAAAACTAATAATCAACACATAGCAACAAGACATGTAAAGACACTTATGCTTATAGATAAAATTATCTCAACTAAAGATAACAATAAGCATACAAAAATATTAACTAACAGTACTAAGATACAAAGAAAGACAAATGATCATTTAGCATAATACACAAAAATACTTATCGTCATTTTGTGTATTAAGTATAACAACGTATACTAAGCTTGATTTTATTTTAAAAATGAATTATTTCCCACCCCATTTCAAAATTTGATCAAGTTCAACTCTTTGAAAATATAAATACATCAATGTGTGATGTTCTCTTTGTAATTTTACCAAATGTTTGCGCAATCAGCTTGACCGAAAAAGACTCTCTATTACGAATCAAAAACTCTCGTAAATTTTACTTTCCAATAATTTCCTAAAAGTATTTAGAATGAAAGTAGACCCAATTACGTTTAAAACGATAGGTGGCACGACTCCTACGGACTTATGGTTGATTTTATACGAATTTTTGAAAATTACCCAATTCTGAAAATTAGACGAAGGTACCGTTAAATTTAGCGGTACCGTCCATATTTAATGGTAACGTCTGTTGTATTTAACGGTGCCGTGACCTGTTATTACAGTTTTGACAGAAACCAATTTTCTCATCACAAACAAGTATTTGATGTAACGAAAAGATGTAAAACTTAATAAACTAGATACCGGGTTTAATAAAACCTTCAAGCTCATATGACAAAGTATACTTAACAACAAAACTTGTAAGTATTAAGCAAGTAAATACTTTTCATATTTTATCCAACTTCATGGGCAATTTGATACATGGATCGTACTCAATTTTGAAAACCATTTGTTTTAAAATTTGAGCGACGTGGCTCCTGATACCAATTGTGGAAGCCGTAGAGGGGGGGGGGGGTGAATACGTTTTCATTTAAAAACTTAAATCTTTTGTATCAAATGACCAATCAAGTTTAACATAATATGGAAAGTGTCAATATTGCTCATACAACAACTAGAAATAGTATGAAGTAAACTACAACACAAACAATATCTAGCCATGACACAAACACAATCAACATCATATAAGCAACAAATCACACAAGCATAAATGCAATGCAAATATAAATATAAAGCGGTAAATGCAAAAATAAACGTAAAGAGATAGGTAAAGAAAACGCAAACCCGGACACGGCGATTTATAGTGGTTCGGTCACGAAGCTCCTCTTCGCCCTACTCCACTCCCCGAGTACCCAACTCGAGAGTTACTTCACTAATCAACAAGCTCCATTCTCGGCGGAGAAAACCATATAACGTCGCTTACATTATTTTCCGACACTAAGCTAAATGTCGAGTACTAATCTTAGCTAGTACCAATCTACCACGATCTACCCGATCCTCACAAATCACACAAGCTTCAAGATCCACATGTTCTACACTCGATCTACCCGATCTACTCACGATCTACCCGATCTTCACAAATCACACAATGAACACAACTTACACGATCTACCCGATCTACCCTTGATCCACTTGATCAACACACAAGCTCACTAGCTACAAGAGATCTCCAAGATCTCAACAGGATCACAATGATCCACTCTCAAAAGACTAAACAAAAGATAATGACTACTTGATATATATCAAGATACAACAAGCTTACAACAAGTAATGCAAATGCACTACTCAATGACTCTAACACTTTGTATCTTCTTGATACTTTGTGTTCTTCTATTGGACTAGAAGAGGAATGAAGGTGATCACTTGAATAGATGATTGGATCACTCTAAAACAAACTAAGACTCTCTAAATGATCAAAGAAAGTGATCTAACTAAGAAAAATCAAGTTGGAAGTGTAAAATGGTTCACTATTTATAGGCAAAGAAAATTTAGCCGTTACAGGGGGGACGGTACCACTAAATTTAGTGGTACCGTGGTACCGTCCATGACAGAAATGCTCCAGATTTTGTCTTTAGTGGTGAAAGTTTATTTGGGGAAGTTTGGAGCTGATTTGGGGGGGAAAATAGCTGTTGGTGATTTTAAACTTATTTTTCAAATTTAAACATTTCTTTTTAATTCAAAAATAATTTGTAAAATGTATTTTTGAAGAAGTGTTTTGTCACATTAAAAATGTGAAGTTTAGAAAAATATAATCATTTGATTATTTGTCAAGTAGTAGATTTTTTTTGTCCATACTTTGAGTGATTTATGTCGGGATGGAAAGCTACGACTTTGTTGAAGCATACTTGAGACGTCGAAAGGTGTTGATGTAAGTGTGCATTGATGATTTACGTTTACAAGTAACTTGCACATTTTACGTTATGCATTACAAGTTACATGTTTGTCATTATTAAAACCGAAGAAACTATTTAGTTTAAATATCGTAATATTTGCACAAACATTATAGATAGTTGTCCCAAATTTCACCCTTATCGTCTTTCCGTTGATTCAATGCTCACAAAGATCCAACTTACAGGAACTCAGTCCTTTCAATAATCCCTGCTTTATAAGCAAATTCAAGGATTTTTCTCATGCCTGTCGTAAGCGCAATGCGCATATGTCATAGCTCCGCAGCTTTTGAATTTCTATAACCATTGGTAATAGCTGCTACATTTCCAATAAATGTTCTGCCCTAGTAGTGATACATGTTATTTATTTTACGAATACCTTTCATTACTACAACTACGCCAGAGGTGATCTTCATAACCCCATCCTTTGCTTTTACTTCGAATCCTTTATATCATAAGCTTCAGACGTAAATGAGATTCTTTTTCAACTTTGGCGAATAACGAATACCTTTTAAGGTCACAATTGTTCTGTTTTCATTCTGCAATCGAAGGAACCAATCCCATGAGTAGTGAGGGGAGTTTTGTCTTATGTATAAACAACTTTCTCATATTCTTCAAAATTACTAAACCACTCTCGATGTAGTGTAATATGATAGCTACATGCGGAATCTAATAGCCGTATATCATAAGCATTTTGGTCTAGAGAATCTAATAGCCGTATATCATAAGCATTTTTGCCAAAGTGAGGTATTAGACGTTTTAGAGAATCTAATAGCCGTATATCACTTTGCCAAAGTGAGGTATTAAGCATTTTTGGTCTAGAGAATCTAATATGATAGCTACATGCGGAATCTACCCGATCTACCCTTGATCCACTTGATAACATATTGTTGCTCTCTTCTACACCCTCTGGTTTACTTTCTTCAACTGTAATGTCTAGACCTTGCTAAAACGTCTAATACCTCACTTTGCCACATTCCAAAATGGCTTGTGCCATAAAAAGACTGGTCTAGCCTAACTTGGAAATGTTGGATCCACCGATGTGTTTGTCAACTTTGTTATCCACCATTTCGTGTACAAATAATTTCAGTATCTTCCAACCAAAAACCAACAAAATTATTTTCTGATGTAGAAGATCAAATTAAGTTGCAACCACATAACATATTAAGAATAACCTCGGCTCTGATACCACTTGTTGTGGAATAACTGCGATAATATCCCACCGATTAGCTTATTGAAAATTAGACAATACTAAATTGAACAAGAGAATATAAGACCACGACTTATATATTTCTTAAGCTCGAAACATATTACAACTTAACAAAAAAGAGGAAAAACTAAGAACACTACAAGAATACTTGTGTGTGTTTTGGTTTGTCTAAAACTCAAAGGAAAATACAATATTTATAGGCTCAAAGAAAATCTATCCCAACTCCCAACTTACCAATTTGCAATCTTTGGATGAGATTTTACCATGTGTGGGACCCTTTCCACATATGAGTCAATTATTCAATATTGTATTTGTTTTGTAAACTATTCTTCCAAAACACATCAATGGTGAAGGAAGCATCACAATGCTCATAGTACAATTGGGCAAGTTATTGAGACACATGCTTAAGCTGCTGAGGATGATCAAGACGTTCGCCTAGTAGTCTGCTAAAGCCTTAGAAGCTGAGATTAAAAAACGTGGGTTGTTTAGTTAAGAATCGATAGATGGTTCCTTATATTTATTTGGCCCTAGAACATGTTGTATTAGGTTTAGTCACAAGAACATTACTTGTCTCTTTACCGTCTTCCTTGTGTGTCATGGCATATATAATTGAGTTATCCCAAAAATACGACAACTGTTATATTTTTATGATAAAAAGAATAGTTTCTCTTCACGGTTTTACTAAATTACTCTATTTCTTAGGGGAAAAAAAATAAATAAATAAAAAAAATTGGTATATCACATCAAAATCAAAATGAAAGAATAATGAAGATTAGGAGTATATTATTATCTCCATCCCAAATCCCGCACTGATCGTTAGTCGTTCTCATCCCACTTCCCCCGTCCTCGATTTTTCCTTATCCTTGAATAAGCTTTTAAAATAAGATAAACTCGTCAAGTATCACAAATCCACCCCATTAAAGTATTCAAAAATTAAATTTTCTTATGCTTCTATACTTCTTTGGATACAATATAATATGTCGATTTGATATTAAAATATTATAACAAGTTTAACGTATTAGAAATGTCTTTCGTTTTAATTTTGACCCGTAAAAATTATAAACTAAGATTAATTAGGAGATATAAAAACATATATAGTAAAAGTAATGTTACCTAAAATTAATTATATATTGTGTAACTTACAGGCCCATAATCGGCTTTATTTAAACCTTCAAACCCACCAAGTCTATATAACAAACCCTAAAATAACAAGAGAGAACAATGCGAGAGTAACATAGATAGCTGCTACAATATAGCGAGTCGTCTAAGGGTGAAGTTCATAACGAGGTGATGTTAATGATGGTTCGAGGCACGTCTCTTGATCATGATCTTGCACCATATATATCGATTGAATGAGAGAACTGTAATCTCGAATCACGGTTGGGGTGTTGTTTTAGTGTATGTGTTCACAAAGATAAGAGAGGGTTCGATAGGCTTCGCATCATCATCTGGGTTTTGGAGGTAAATCTTGAGCCATAATTAATGTACTGGTTTAATAATCATACGTTAGTTATAGGTATTACTATGATTTATGAATGTTAGTACTTAGTATACTTGTGTAATGTCAAATGTAACATGTCTTTCACGTACAATACGAATTTGATCACTTTTCAAGACAGCCCCTATAGGTAGCTGGTTTCAGTTAAATACTATCGATCTACCTATGGGTTTATGGGTGTCATCAAGTCGTGTTGATTAAGGTTTTTTATTAGTAAAGGTAACCCGCAACTTGATCTGATAAGAAATTGGGTTATTGGGTGGACAAGGAGTAGTCCATAGAGGGAAAAGGTTTTTTAACATGAAAATAGAAAAACAAATAAGTAGCGTTAAATAATATTTTTGAAGTCTTATCGGGTTAACCCAATAAGGTAAATAACTCAACTTAACTATGCTAGAGACATGCTTAAATAATGTAACATATCCGTATATATTTTGTTATTAAGTATACGCCATGATTTTATAGTGATTATGTGAAACATAGTTTATAATGGATTTTGATCCGTGTAGTTATTATAATAACAATAAAACTGATTATATGAACGAGCCTTGGGATATCAGAATAACCAAAAGTATGATACTCTCATTTGTTCTAATTTAAGGTTAATTTGCTTGTGTAGGCATGTTGAGCAATGAGCATGTTGAGCAATGAGCATGTTGGTGATATTCTTGGTGTTAGGTACTTTTTGAAATTTGTTCAGGTATGTTTTTTGCTATTAAATTTCTTTAGACATCTTTATCTTTATGCTATCTCATCTTTTTTTTTAAGCGGAACATTTTATAGTGATTGGTCAACTGTAAAACTTAAAATCATTTTTATATATTATGAAAGTACTTGAGAAAAGCTTCAACTAAAGATAACTGGCATTTTATGATTGTTCATCAATTGTGAAATCCTTTTCTATATATTTATTTGATAATACATGAGAAAAACCTTAATTGAAAATGACTACGTGAAAGTTATATGAACTTAGAAAAATTGGAAAATTTCATTGTACTTCATTAGGTTTATATATGTTTAATCATCATCAACGTCACAAATATATGCAGAAAACGAAAAGTATATCTCAAACTGGTGATAAGAGACAAGTCGAGCTTTCTGCTTGGAAGGTAAATACTAAAGTATCTCTTGGCTGCTTTACTTCGTATATAGGACCATAATCAATGAAATTGGGATTACAAGGGTAGTTAGAGCCAACCGCAAAATCTATATTTGTTATTTACTTAATAACATATGTTCTTTTCGATAATATAGACATAACATAAAACGTGATGGAACTTTAGCATCGTAATTTTACTTTCATTTTCTGTCTTTAGAATTTGAATATAACGAAAACAGCTTCAGTACATAACAATATTTTTTTGATTGATTTACAGTTGACGGTATTTTGAGTTACGTTTGTAGATGAAACTTCTACTCATAATTTTAGTTATTGATGTTGGTTATCAATTCGGTTCATGAGCTCAAATGGTTGCCTTATGTCTTCATTTTCACTGGCTTAATTGCATTGATTATACGGACAAAACTTATAGCAAAGTCGTATAAGTTATTTTGTGAAAATGTATTGGATCGATATTTTAATGTCATTTTCTATCCACATTTTTGTTCTCGTGACTCAATAATATAGCAACTTATTTAGCCACAAGAACTAAAACGTGAATAAAGAAAGACACTAAAATACCATTCCAATACACTTTCTCGAAAACAGTTAGTTCGATTATGTTATAATCACTTCTCATATAATCAATGCCATTAAGTCAATGAAGAATGCACACCTAAGGCAACCATTTCAGCTCTTGAACAGAATTGATAACCAACATCACTACCAGTAAATTCTGAGCAGGAGTTGCATTAAAAACGACAAAACAAAATACAACGGATCTTTGTCTTCTATGTTAGATGTTTTTCATCGATAAGTATAGACATCAAATAAAACGTGATCGAGTTTTATTTATTTTAGCATCGTAATTTTAGTTTCATTTTTCGTCTTAAGAATTTGAATATGACGAAAACAACTTTAGTACACAACAATATTTTTTTGATTGATTTATAGTTGACGGTATTTTGAGTTACGTTTGTAGATGAAACTTCTACTCATAATTTTTAGGTATTGTTGTTAGTTATCAATTCTGTTCATGAGCTAAAATGGTTGCCTTATGTCTTCATTTTCACTATCTTAATTGCAATGATTATATGGAAAAAAACTTATAGCAATTTCATATAAGTTATTTTGTGAAAATGTATTGGATCGATATTTTAATGTCATTTTCTATCCACATTTTTGTTCTCGCGACTCAATAATATAGCAACTTATTTAGCCACAAGAACTAAAGCGTGAATAAAGAAAGACACTAAAATATCATTCAAATACACTTTCTCAAAAACAGTTAGTTCGATTATGCTATAATCATTTCTCATATAAACAATGCCATTAAGTCAATCAAGAATGCACACCTAAGGCAACCATTTCAGCTCTTGAACAGAATTGATAACCAACATCACTGCCTGTAAATTCTGAGCAGGAGTTGCACTAAAACGACAAAACAAAATACAACGTATCTTCTATGTTAGATGTTCTAATTCTAAGGATGCAAGGAAAAGTAAAAGTAAATACCATGCATCATTTTGGATTTTCGCCTAAGGCTTTTAAAACACAAAAAATGCCCTAGACCCATCTCATTAATTATGACGTCCTTTTAGGCTCATCTACTATTATAAATATTTATAAAAATATTTTCAAGAGTTATATATGGACGCTCTTGACCCTAACGAAGTGAAACGATCAAGCATAGGGAAAAATGATAGCTCTAACATAGATTGTGTAGTTGGTTTTCAATACTTATATAAATACATATATTATTCATCGATTATCTTTACTTGTTAATGACTTTTTTATTTGCAAATCACATTTCCACTATCTTCTACCTAAAAGACTAAAAAGTCTTTAAAAATGTTTTCATCGATAAAGTATAGACATCGCATAAAACGTGATCAATTATTTACTTTCGCATCGTAATTTTTTTTTCCGTCCTAAGAATTTGAATATGACGAAAACAACTTCAGTACATAACAACATTTTTTTTAATTGGTTTACAGTTGGCCGTATTTGTATTTATGTTTGTAGATGAAACTTCAAATCATAATTTTCAGGTATTGATATTGGTTATCAATTCTGTTCATGAGCTAAAAGGGTTACCTTATGTTTTCATTTTCATTGGCTTAATTGCATCAATTATATGGGAAAAGCTTATAGCAAAGTCTATAAGTTATTTTGTGATCATTTTCTATCCACATTTTTATTCTCGTGACTCAGTAATATAGCAATTTATTCAACCACAAGAAAAAAAAACGTATATTGAGAAAGACACTAAATTATTATTCAAATACGCTTTCTCAAAACAACTAGTTCGATTATACTATAATCTTTTCTATAATCAATGCCATTAAATCAATGAGAATGCACACCTAAGGCAACCATTTCAGTTCTTGAACAAAATTGATGACCAATATCGCTACGTGTAAATTCTGAGCATTAAAAACGGCAAAATAAAATACTCCCTCCGTCCCCCAAAAAGTGTCAACATTAATATTTATGTTTCTCCTAAAATAAGCGTCCAATTTTTATATATGGACAATAATTATGACCAGTAATTACTAGTTTTCCTATTTTCCCCTTATAACCAAAACTTGCATTAATTACTCATTTCTATTTTCTATATTTAACATGAGAATAAAAATGATTTTTTATCAATCAAAACTAAAATTAATTACACATATCATAATTTGTCTATTTTTGTTTGTGGATACTCTTTTGGGACAGAGGGAATACAACATATCTTTGTCTTTTATGTTAGATGTTCTAATTCTAAGGATGCAAGGAAAAGTAAAAATACCAAGCAACATTTTGGATTTTCACCTAAGGCTTCCGAAAACATAGAAAACACCATGAACTATCGCATTAGTTATGACGTTCTTTTAGGCTCATCTACTATTATAAATATTTACAAAAATATTTACAAGAGTTATATATGGACGCTCTTGACCCTAACGAAAGTGAAACAATCAAGGATAAGAAAAAAATGATAGCTCCATCATAGAATGTGTGGTTGGTTTTAAATACATAAACATTTATTTTCATCCATTATGATCTTTACTTGTTATTTTTGCCAAATCACATTTCCACTATCTTTACCTAAAAGACTTATTTTACTCCAATGCAAAAAAAGTCTAATAAAATTGTGTTTCATCACCAATGCAAAAGAAGTCTTTATAAATGTCTTTCATCAATAAGGTATAGACATCACGTAAACCGTGAGCATTTTAATATTTCTTTTTCCGTCCTAATAATGCGAATATAACGAAAACAACTTCAGTACATAACAGTAATTTCTTTGATTGGTTTACAGTTGGCCGTATTAATATTTACATTTGTAGATGAAACTTCTACTCGTAAGATTTAGGTATTGATATTGGTTATCAATTATGTTCATGAGCTAAAAGGGTTGCCTTATGTCTTCATTTTCACTGGCTTAATTGCATTAATTATGTGGGAAAAGCTTATAGCAAAGTCGTATAAGTTATTTTGTGAAAATGTATTGGATTAATATCTTAATGTCATTTTCTATCCACATTTTTATTCTCGTGACTCAGTTATATAGCAATTTATTCAGACACAAGAACAAAAACGTATAAAGAGAAAGACAGTAAAATATTATTCAAATACACTTTCTCAAAACAACTAGTTCAATTATGCTATAATCTTTCTCATATAATCAATGCCATTAAATCAATGAGAATGCACACCTAAGGCAACCATTTCAGTTCTTGGACCGAATTAATAACCAACACCACTAAATGTAAATTCTCAGCAGGAGTTGCATTAAAAATGATAAAACAAAATACAACGTATCATTGTCTTCTATTTTAGATGTTCTAATTTTAAGGATACAAAAGCATAAAAAACACCATGACCCATATCATTAGTTATGACGTCCTAAATATTAAAAAAAAATATATATATATATATTTACAAGAGATATGTATGGAAGCTCTTGACCCTAACGAAAGTGAAACGATCAAACATCGAGAAAAATGATAGTCACAACATAGATTGTGTGGTTGGCTGTCAATACCTATATAAAACAGTGTTCTAAAAGGCTCAAGGCGCACTAAGGCGCAAAAGAGGGCAAAGAGCCTCGAGTCGAGGCGCATTCCAAGGCGCGGGATTCATGAATGCGAGGCGCACTAAAACATTAAATTTTTTATAACATATGTGACCATTTATGTAGCTTAAATAACACAAAATAACATTAAAATACTTAATGCATGACACATATTGCCATTATAAATATTAAAATGGATCAGTTGTCACTTCTAAAACGGATCAGTTGTCACAATTTAACCTAAAATATCAAGCAAGCAACATATTAATATTCAAGACACAATGCCATATTTTCATGATAATATGTCGTAAAGGAAATACTTACTGAAATAAAGTAACTTCTTAAAGAAAATTTCAATCAATAAACATAAAATTAATTCAAAATTACAAATCATACAAATACTTACCCTATGACTTAAAAGGCCCATGTATCTTATCTTAATATTAAAAAAAAAAAAAAAAAAAAAAAAAAAAAAAAAATCTCATAGGCGCAAAAAGCCCCCGAGGCGCGCACTTTTTGTGGGATTCATGCATGTCGTGAGCCTCGATCTGAAAAAAGCTCAAAGGCTAGAGCCTTGCGCCTAGGCGCGCCTTAAGCGCGATTTTGACAACTATGATATAAATACATATATTTTTCATCAATTATGATCTTTACCTGTTAATGACTTTTTTGTTTGCCAAATCACATTTTCCACTATCTTTTACCTAAAAGACTAATTTTACTCCAATGCAAAAAAAGTTTTTACAAATATGTTTCATCGATAGAGTATACACATCACATAAAACGTGATCAAGTGTTATTTACTTTAACATCGTAATTTTACTTTCTTTTTCCGTCCTTAGAATTTGAATATAACGAAAACAACTTCAGTACATGACAATATCTTTTTGATTAGTTACAGTTGGTTGTATTTTTAGTTATGTTTGTTGATGAAACTTCTACTCGTAACTTTTAGGTATTGATGTTGGTTATCAATTTTGTTCATGAGCTAAAATGGTTGCCTTATCTCTTCATTTTCGCTGGCTGAATTGCAATCATTATATGGGAAAAACTTATAACAAAGTGGTATAAGTTATTTTGTGAAAATGTATTGGATTGATATTTTAATCATTTTCTATCCATATTTTTGTTGACGTAACTTAGTAATATAGCAACTTATTTAGCCACAAGAACAAAAACGTGAATAGAGAAAGATACTAAAATAAGAATAAAATATCATTCAAATACACTTTCTCAAAACAACTAGTTCGATTATGCTATAACCTTTTCTCTTATAATAAATCTCATTAAGTCAGTGAGAAACACCCAAAGAAACTATATGAGCTCTTGAACAAAATTGATAACCAACATCATTACCTGCAAATTCTGAGCAGGTGTTGCATTAAAAGCAATAAAGCAAAATATAACATATCTTTGTCTTTAAGTCCCAAAATATAATTCTACACTTTAATGTGGCATGAATGTTGAATTGGTGGGTATGCATTTTCTTTAATCAATTTTTACACTTTTAAGTCCAAAAATATGACAAATATATACATGCGCATTGTCAATCATTTTTTATTTTATTTTTATTTTTTATTTTTTATTTTTTATTTTTTTTNGACTAATTTTACTCCAATGCAAAAAAAGTTTTTACAAATATGTTTCATCGATAGAGTATACACATCACATAAAACGTGATCAAGTGTTATTTACTTTAACATCGTAATTTTACTTTCTTTTTCCGTCCTTAGAATTTGAATATAACGAAAACAACTTCAGTACATGACAATATCTTTTTGATTAGTTACAGTTGGTTGTATTTTTAGTTATGTTTGTTGATGAAACTTCTACTCGTAACTTTTAGGTATTGATGTTGGTTATCAATTTTGTTCATGAGCTAAAATGGTTGCCTTATCTCTTCATTTTCGCTGGCTGAATTGCAATCATTATATGGGAAAAACTTATAACAAAGTGGTATAAGTTATTTTGTGAAAATGTATTGGATTGATATTTTAATCATTTTCTATCCATATTTTTGTTGACGTAACTTAGTAATATAGCAACTTATTTAGCCACAAGAACAAAAACGTGAATAGAGAAAGATACTAAAATAAGAATAAAATATCATTCAAATACACTTTCTCAAAACAACTAGTTCGATTATGCTATAACCTTTTCTCTTATAATAAATCTCATTAAGTCAGTGAGAAACACCCAAAGAAACTATATGAGCTCTTGAACAAAATTGATAACCAACATCATTACCTGCAAATTCTGAGCAGGTGTTGCATTAAAAGCAATAAAGCAAAATATAACATATCTTTGTCTTTAAGTCCCAAAATATAATTCTACACTTTAATGTGGCATGAATGTTGAATTGGTGGGTATGCATTTTCTTTAATCAATTTTTACACTTTTAAGTCCAAAAATATGACAAATATATACATGCGCATTGTCAATCATTTTTTATTTTATTTTTATTTTTTATTTTTTATTTTTTATTTTTTTGGACATCTTAATTGAAAGATGAATTTACATCAATGTTTTGACAAATCGAAAAATATTTATACTTTTTTTATTCACAATTGTTTAAAATAATAATATTAATTATTTAATTATTACCTAATAAGTCAAGTTTTAAAAATCTTTATATAAAAAAAGTTTTCTTTTATGGCATCTACTATGACAAACCTATTAAAAAGTTTATAAAATTGGCACGTCTTATAATGTTATTAATTTATAAAACTTTTCAAATTATGAACCTATTCCCACTATGTATAAAGCTTTCGGGATTTATAAATTGTTCCAACATTAATTTATAAAACATTTTTTGGACCTCTCCAAAATCCTAAATTTTTTCATACAACCTATGCATGAAATAGTTCCTCACTATAATACAAAAAAATTGGAGTTCTTTATACATGTTGGATAGTCTTAGTTTTGTTAAATTCTTAACTAAGTGCACTTCTTTGGTTCACTTCTATATGATGGCATGATGCATATGAAGACATCTAAAGATGTTTTGTTCCGTACAAAAAGATTTAGTCGCTTGCCTCCTAGGTGGATTATTGCTTACTTTACAAATACGAATTTGTGGCTTAATTTATGCGTTGATTAAATATAAATACTTTTAGTAAGATTTTGTCAATTTGCTTTCAATATGACCCGAATAAAGGGTATGTTCTTTCATAATCGAGATTTAGCTTTGATAACCTATGAGAACATAACTTGTATAAGGACCGAAAGCTATCTTGTTTGTTCACGTACCACAAGTTCTTTGCTTGGAAACCTGTTATTGTTTATAATGTTAAAATTCTATCTAAATTTACTTTATGTTCTAGCATTCAATTAAGCCTTAATTCATTATTCATTCTGATACGCTATATTTACAAGAGAATATATGTGAAACGTTTAGAAACAAAGACACAAATTCAATATATTCATTCAACCAACCTCCCCTTTATTCTTCTATCACAACATCACACAATTGTAATAATCAATCTGTGATTTTGAGTTTTACTGAATACAAAAGAAAACCAAATGATTACAAATCGGTGAAAACCCTAATGTTGTATTCTCAAGTTTTTTTCAATGGGAGTATAAATGCTAGTTAAAGAAGTAAATAAAACTAGTGGAAAGTCTTTTATTTCATATTCTCGATTTGAAAGGAGATGGAAGGAGAATTAAGAAAGTTGTGTTTACAAATTGGAAGGAAATGAAAGAAAAAAAAGACATAATTATAGTTATGTCATGTTAAACATACACAAACGATATACTAACACAAGAGATATAAAATAACGAGGATTATATTGGTCATTTTATAATAAATAGTATTAGTGTATATTACTTTCTTTTCAAATCCGGTCATATTTGGGCGGAAAGTTTTGAAGAAAAAAGCTTTAAACTTTCTTGATATGTCATTTCTTTTCTATTTCAAAAAAACTCAAGAATATAAACAATTTTCAGTTTCCTTTCATTCTTAGAAAAAATTTGAGAATGCAACGTAATGGTTTACACACACTTAGAGATAAACCCACATAGCTAAAACAATATGAATAAAAAAAATTAATATATGACTTTTAATAAGATTGAACTGATATAAAATACAAACACACCGGAACAGCAGAAGTTCAAGCCTTAGATATCGTCAAAGAGTTCACTTGTTCAGAGCTAGTCAGCCAGTATGAACAATAAACTCTAGCACAGTCGCTAGGGAGTCAAGGGCAGGTATATCTTGATGATCTCTCAGCTCTCTGATCAAAGACCAAGGTAGTTAGGTGAGTCGATAGAGTTTATAAGCGGGAAAACTCTTGGGAAGATAATCTTTGCTCCTTTCCAAGACACAAAAGAAGCTCATGGAAAATCGTAAATGTCAACTCCGGTAAACCAAAAGGACATCAAGGCTAGATGTATAGGCACATGCCTACCTACGAACAGTCGACAAGTTCACTATTCCCACGTGAAGCAACAGTAACCGCTCCGCTATATAAACCCGTTTCAACAAAGCAGAATGTGCGCATTCAACGAGAGTAAGAAGTGAGTATTCAATTAGCATAGTTAGAGTGTTAGAATTATCAACACACTTAGAACCCAAACCTAGCTTGCTTCTTCGTGTTCCTTAATTTGTCTCTCCACTGGGATAGCCACTGCAACTATCCCCTTGAAAAGCCAATCAAGTTATTAGAGTATCTAAGTGGGTTCTTGAGTAACCTTGTAATTCCGCCTTATCATGAATCATAAAGTCGTTATAAGTTCCATGTCCAAAACACCACGTGTTTATGTATATCTTGTCGATTCATGAGTTGCTCAAGTCAAACCGGACCAACAACCGCCGACAATTGTATCTTTCCGATGAACTCCGGGTTGGCACGATATCTTAATGGTTGCTGCTTAATCTACTTCCAGTGAGTGGTTTGGTTTTAAAAGACGCATATCCTCCTGGTTGTGGCCCAATCTACTTCCATTGTAAACAAGACCCATGATGGTTGAAATCAAAGCAACTTTCGTGAGGATCATGAGAGTCAAACCTAGTAGGGCTACCACACGAGGTGAAACGCCCTGAAACAAAAATTGATTATTTTTAGTAGCCATTTAGCCGCAAACATACCTAGGGAACTCGAAATTTCACGAAACTTTCCAGATATGTTTAAACCATCATAAACTTTAAAAAAACGCAAAATTTTGACATATATGACATGCGGAAGTAAGAGTTACAAAAAGTAGGGGTTATACCAAGTACCTCATTTTGACCTACTTTACATACATTGTTCTTAAACCATTTATACACCCATATAATTGCAAAGTATGAACATAAAACTTTTAAAAACAACATTCAAACACACAACTACATAAACTTTGGGGGTTCAAACTTGATTAAGCATGTCCAAGATCTTCTAGTTACCGATTATGCACAAAATGGGGTGATGATGACATCAAATAAGGTCATATTTGTAGCTTCATTTAACCTATGTATATTGCTTGTTTTATATCATATTATATAAGATTTGATAATTAATTACTTAAATATTTCAATCTTAGTTATTATCAAGCAATTGGTGAAAGTTAGCAATAATGGACGTGTTTGAAGCAAAATGGATCAAGTTCGAGAAAGTCTACTAAACAGACAATAATACACCGTATCATTCTAGCCAGATACACCGTATACCAAGACTTGAAAGATTATCAAGACCATTGCCTGACTTTGAAGAAGACGCTGTATCCAAATATTGGATATGGCGTATATGAAACTTTGATCAACAAGAAGAACGAGCTTGTTTTAGTCCAGATACGCCGTATCCTATTCTCAAGTTTTTTTCAATGGGAGTATAAATGCTAGTTAAAGAAAAGTAAATAAAACTAGTGGAAAGTCTTTTATTTCATATTCTCGATTTGAAAGGGGATGGAAGGAGAATTAAGAAAGTTGTGTTTACAAATTGGAAGGAAATGAAAGAAAAGAAAAAGACATAATTATAGCTATGTCATGTTAAACATACACAAACGATATAATAACACAAGAGATATAAAATAATGAGGATTATATTGGTCATTTTATAATAAATAGTATTGATGTATATTACTTTCTTTTCAAATCCGGTCATATTTGGGCGGAAAGTTTTGAAAAAAAAAACTTTAAACTTTCTTGATATGTCCTTTCTTTTCTATTTCAAAAAAACTCAAGAACATAAATAATTTTCAGCTTCCTTTCATTCTTAAAAAAAATTTGAGAATGCAACGTAATGGTTTACACACACTTAGAGATAAACCCACATAGTTAAAGCTAAAACAATATGAATAAAAAAAATTTAATATATGCCTTTTAATAAGATTGATCTGATATAAAATACAAACACACTAGAACAGCAGAAGTTCAAGTCTTAGATATCGTCAAAGAGTTCACTTGTTCAGAGCTAGTCAGCCAGTATGAACAATAAACTCTAGCACAGTGGCTAGGGAGTCAAGGGCAGGTATATCTTGATGATCTCTCAGCTCTCTGATCAAAGACCAAGGTAGTTAGGTGAGTCGATAGAGTTTATAAGCGGGAAAACTCTTGGGAAGATAATCTTTTCTCCTTTCCAAGACACAAAAGAAGCTCATGGAAAATCGTAACTGTCAACTCCGATAAACCAAAAGGACATCAAGGCTAGATGTATAGGCACGTGCCTACCTACGAACAGTCGACAAGTTCACTATTCCCACGTGAAGCAACAGTAACCGCTCCGCTATATAAACCCGTTTCAACAAAGCAGAATGTGCGCATTCAACGAGAGTAAGAAGTGAGAATTCAATTAGCATAGTTAGAGTGTTAGAATTATCAACACACTTAGAACCCAAACCTAGCTTGCTTCTTCGTGTTCCTTAAATTGTCTCTCCACTGGGATAGCCACTGCAACTATCCCCTTGAAAAGCCAATCAAGTTATTAGAGTATCTAAGTGGGTTCTTGAGTAACCTTGTAATTCCGCCTTATCATGAATCATAAACTCGTTATAAGTTCCATGTCCAAAACACCACGTGTTTATGTATATCTTGTCGATTCATGAGTTGCTCAAGTCAAACCGGACCAACAACCGCCGACAATTGTGTCTTTCCGATGAACTCCCGGTTGGCACGGTATCTTAATGGTTGCTGCTTAATCTACTTCCAGTGAGTGGTTTGGTTTTAAAAGACGCATATCCTCCTGGTTGTGGCCCGATCAACTTCCATTGTAAACAAGACCCATGATGGTTGAAATCAAAGCAACTTTCGTGAGGATCATGAGAGTCAAACCTAGTGGGGCTACCACATGAGGTGAAACGCCCTAAAACAAAAATCGATTATTTTTAGTAGCCATTTAGCCGCAAACATACCTAGGGAACTCGAAATTTCACGAAACTTTCCAGATATGTTTAAACCATCACAAACTTTAAAAAAACGAAAAATTTTGACATATATGACGTGCGGAAGTAAGAGTTACAAAAAGTAGGGGTTATACCAAGTACCTCATTTTGACCCACTTTACATACATTGTTCTTAAACCATTTATACACCCATATAATTGCAAAGTATGAACATAAAACTTTTAAAAACAACATTCAAACACACAACTACATAAACTTTGGGGGTTCAAACTTGATTAAGCATGTCCAAGATCTTCTAGTTACCGATTATGCACAAAATAGGGTGATGATGATATCAAATAAGGTCATATTTGTAGCATCATTTATCCTATGTATATTGCTTGTTTTATATCATATTATATAAGATTTGATACTTAATTACTTAAATATTTCAATCTTAGTTATTATCAAGCAATTGGTGAAAGTTAGCAATAATGGACGTGTTTGAAGCAAAATGGATCAAGTTCGAGAAAGTCTACTAAACAGACAAGAATACACCGTATCATTCTAGGCAGATACACCCTATACCAAGACTTGAAAGATTATCAAGACCATTGCCCGACTTTGAAGAAGACGTTGTATCCAAATATTGGATATGCCGTATATGAAACTTTGATCAACAAGAAGAACGAGCTTGTTTTAGTCCAGATACGCCGTATCCTATTCTCAAGATACGCCGTATCCATCATGAAGATTTCATCAGATATCCAAGATAAAGAAGACCTGATACGCCGTATTGATCTTTACGATACACCGTATCAGTAAGGCGGTGTACGAATATTCTAGAATATAATAATTTTGGACCCCACGCGAAGTTACCTCGATATGCTGTATCGCCCGTATTCGAAAAGTATAAATCGAAAACCCTAAGTCAGGTTTTCGAAGAGCTTTTAACCACCAAGGAGAATTCCCTTAATTGTTTTACTAAACTATAATCGTTTGGTTAGCGTATTTTTTCTTTTTGATTTATACTTGAATCTTTCTGAACATGATAGCTTGTATTATTACTGAGATTATGGGCTAATATCTGTAGGTATTAGCCAAGTTTATGATTATTTGATGTTTTGATTTATTTATTTGGATTGCTTACTCATTTGTTGCGTATTGATAATGTCTATTACTTCATTCATGTTTGTGTGTATGTGATTATTCACTCAACTGATTCTTGCACTATTCATTAAGTCCTAAGATAGTGGATGATAGGCATTAATTATGGAAGATCACATATTACTTGGCTTATTACTAGATCAATCGTGCTATAACCATTAGGCTACTAGTAATGAAGTTAGGGCATAAATGTTATTGTAAGCCCTCGTGGGATAAATGATAAATTATAATCTATAAGTTATACTTTACGCAGGTTTTGATTAATTGTGACAAAATTAATCTGTTGAAAAACTTAAATAGCAAACCTAGGGTTTAGGAAGAAGTCCCGCCTAGCTTACATTAGAATCCACAACGAAGTGAGTATCATCGTTACATCAATTAGACAAATCTGGCATCTTATATGATTAACTTGGTTAATACGTTTTCCTTACTATTGTCTTGACCTCTTCTTTATAATTTGTGTTTCTGCTTGCGTGTGTTATCTATCTCATTACATTTACAATTTTATTTAATCTAAACCTTGTACGAGTCTCTCAGGCTGAAAACCCTTTTGATGCGTTAGAATTATGTTTAATTAGACTAACTTAGATAATTAAATTACTGATAGATTTAAGTTTAAAGCTCCGCTCTTAGTGATCGACACCCTACTTACCAACTAACCTACCATCGATCGGGTAACTGCCCGTTAGTGTTTGTTATAGGTAAAGTCAGCAAAATATAAATAGTAAAACTTGATAATAAATATTACGTACACACAATGACACATCATGGGGTAACAAGATTTTACTTCCTAGGCTTCGTACTTCAAGGCTTCTCTTTACCTTTATTAACTCCACTTGAACCTACAAAACGTAAAAACTATAACATGTAAGCATAAAATGCTTAGTAAGTAAATGACATAACACTATAACACATAATCCATTTCCCTGGATGAACCTTAGTTAGATGCATACTGACTAAGCTATAACAAGTATATGAGCAACTACAAAAACAAATTGTCTAACCAAAGGTTAGACCTATAACATACCTTAGCTAGTCATTTATCTAGCTAACTTTAATACTAGCATTGGATTCAAGCTAAACTATAATAAGCTCCTTATACACTTTAACAACACAATATCATAATAACATTATGATAGGACTATAACAATACATTATGATAAGGCTATAACAATAGTTATGACCACTGACCTCAAATCTGCAACTAATCTACTTTCTAAGCCAATCTCATATCACTTGATTCCTATATGCTAATCAAGTCACATTTAGCACCCTATTTCAATCATAAAAAGGTTAACTACTATCCATTCCTTAAACCACATATCCATTATTATTCATGCACATGAACATCAAATGTGATCACATGAACATTTTCCCTTTTTCCAAACACTCCCTCACTTACATATGAATATCATTGATTAATTCCCTTATCTTATCAACACATTAATATAACTCAAAACTCCAATTTACCCAATATCCCCAAATTACAACTCATGAACCCTAATTAAAAATATATGAGATTACCTCAAGAATAAGCATACCTACTTGTAAGGATGATATTTAGGATTTAGATCTTGATTACAACGCAATGTCTTGATCAAATTATCACTTGCAAGATTCGCCCCTTTTTCCCTCTCCTTTCTCTTGTCCCAACCGAACCACCACACACACATGAACTCTCTGGAAATTTCTTTTGGTCAAGATAGTCAAATGATGAGTTATAACTACAAAAATATGGTAGCAGTTTGGGTCTTTGGCAGTTTTAGCCCCTCAAGTTCCATCCTCACTATTTTAGCCACATAAAACTTCTACACTTTAACACTTAATTACTCTGACTTATAACTTATTTCTAAAACTAGCCAATCACGTAATGGCTTTCTAACATATTTTTATCATGGTCAAACATGGCAAAAATAACAATATAATACAAAAGTACCTCATTTGATTTCGGGGTGTAACACGAGGAGAACTCGCACGCTCCATTTTCTGCTGATTGTGCTTTCAAAACTTATTATGATTGTGTGGGATTTGAACATCTGGATAATAAATAAATATAAAACAAGAATAAGAAAGAAATAAAGACCATACTAAATGTGATGTTTGTGGGGATTGGATTGGATTGATGGTGGTGGTAGAATATTATTGGTGTGTAGAGAGAATATGAGAAGGAATGCGGGTAGATGGGGAAGACATGAGAAGGAAGAAAGTGTAAATTTACCTATATTATATTTTATTAAATACTAATTTTATTAGTTACAAAAATGGAGTGTATAAAACGATTTTACCCTCATGTGCTAAGCACATGAGGAATTTAATGGAAAAAGTTAGCGGAAGTTAATGAGAGGGACCATACGTGTTATTCTTTGCAAAGTTAAGGACTATCAATGTAATATGAAACTACGAAGGATGGTAGACGCATTTGGACAATCCACATAGACCATCCATGTAATTTACTCGATATACCATTATCTATTGTATTGTAATAGTATAGTACCTCAATCGAAAATTGAACATACTACAATATATAGTTTTCTTTCTTCATAACACAATAATAAAGTTATAAATTTTAAAGACCACGTAAATTAATATTTAATATATATTTTTCTTCTTTCATAACACAATATATATTTTTCTTAAACTAATTGTTAATTTTCAAATGAATAGAGAATTTAGACTGTGTTTATCATGTTACTCTCGCTTAAGGTTATTATTATAAACTAGACGAGTACTCGTGCATAGCAACGGGATTTTATAGCGACAGATAGTTTATTGATAAAAAAAAGTTTATAGGTTATAAACGAAAATAATGGTGGTTCAACCGGTTGAACAGTTCCGGTCAAAAAATGGGTCGATTTAAACCGGGTCAACTTGCTAGGTTGGGTCGAAAACGGGTCAAATTAAACCGGGTCAAGCCGCCGGGTTTGAAGCGTCACGGGTCAACCCGGTTTGTGCTTTAATTGGTTGTATTTAATTTGGTAGATATGTTTTTAATTGGTTGTACAATGTGAATAAATCATTGTACTTTTAAGTAATGGATAATGTTTTGAAACCCGGTTCGACCCGGGTGGTTCAACCGGTTGAACCGTTCCGGTCGAAAAATAGGTCGATTTAAACCGGGTCAACTTGCTACGTTGGGTTGAAAACGGGTCTAATTAAACCAGGTCAACCCGCCGGGTTTGAAGCGTCCCGGGTCAACCCGGTTTGTGTTTTAATTGGTTGTATTTAATTTGGTAGATATGTTTTTAATTGGTTGTACAATGTGAATAAATCATTGTACTTTTAAGTAGTGGGGTGTTTTAATAAGAGTATTAATTACATTAATTTTCTCTCACATTTGACTTTCAATACTCAACTTTCAAGACTCAATTTTTTCAAGTTTGACCATTTTTCCATTATAGATAGTATAGATATTTAAAAAGTTACTAGACGAGTACCCGTGCATAGCAACGGGATTCTATAGCGGCATTTATTATAATGATATTTTGGTTAAGTGGCTTCTGTAACGTTTAGTGTAACCAAAATATCACTAAAACTATTTGCTGCTATAAAATTTTGTTTCTATACACGGCCGCACGGGTACGGGTCTAGTATTTAAAAGTTTTATTTTATAGACGTGTGTATTTATTCATAAGTTGACAAAACAATTTTACATTCCATGTTTTCATTTATTAATTATTCATTTAACTTTCCATGTTTTTAAGTTGACAAAAAATTTGAACGTGTAATGTAAGTTTTCATGTTTTCATTCAAGTTTTGATTAAGTTTTAAATTAGAGAATTTAAGGAGTGGTAAATGCATTAATTAAAGGTAATTTAGGCAAAACATTAATTTAAGTTTTTCACTTTTCACTTCTTGACTTTTTGACCATTTTCTATTTATAAATAGGCGACTACCAGTGTATAGCGACGGAAATTCCTAGCGGCATATGCGATATTTTGGTATATGTTTCTCGTAACATTTTACTTATTGAATAAACTACCACTGCACATACTCGAATGAAAAGGAATGACAAAACAAACTTGAGATCTGATGGCTATGGCTAGATGACATTTCAACAACATGTTGCACCAGGACGAGTCTGGTCGTTTTGTAAGAATAGCAAATAAAATTATGAGAGCAAAAAAGTTGGGTTTTGTCGAGCAGTGAAAACAGCTTCTTTACCTTATTTTTTTAATATTAGATCAATTACTTTCCATCCATTTTTTTATATTAGATTTCAATAGATTAATGTTTATTTAGTAAGAGCCAACAATACCCATCACATAACTAATATTTACTCAACTTTGACCCATATTTAACTGGTGGGTCTTGAATAGCCACCTTTAGAAAGCACAAGCTTAAATAGACTCAGCGTAATCAAGAAGTTGTAGTGCCATTCCAAAAAAAAATCAAGAAATCTTAGCATACTTTTCATAAAAACTTGATGAACATCTATACATTCAAGTAAATTGAAAGAAGATATAAAAAAGATGCATGCTAGCTACTAAAACAGGACAAAACAAGACATACTCACATGCATTCAATGATCGATGCAAGATGTAGTTTATTATATAAGATCCATAGGAAAACCACTGACCAAAAAGTAAAAGTCAAATATAGTTTTGTAACTTTGTCCAGCGGAAGTTTGATCTTGAACTGCACAGTTACATGCATAAACTTCATATGCGACCAACATGTGCTATCTTCCATTTTCCATAACTTCTTGAACTGAGACTGCAAAAGAAAGAAACTGAAATAAGTCAGAAACGTAACGAACTTGTGTTAATACTATGAGCATGATAAATATTATTTTCTTTTCTAATGAAAATTCTGAAATGCATAAAGGTTGTTGCCACAAAAGTTAAGTACTTAATTAGGTGAAAAACCGCATCACTTGTTGGCATGCTGAATAACCTCAGAAGAAACATTTTTTAAATCTTGAAGATGCTTTGCATTATGGATGTATAGACGAAGAGTAGGGAGTTTCTGGATCTCAAACTCACGAAAGAATTTACCAAGACAAAAGATACAACTCGTTAGTCGTTGTCAAATCTCTCTTTGCATCCTTGATGACCCTCTCCATTCATGGGTATTTTTTTTCGATCTATTACAACTGGTACTGGTTTCGAGTCTGGCTTTATATATATATAGATGTAAGTGTCCGCTGTAAAACAACAATATGACATGAAAACAATAACATAAGGCCAGTTTATTGACATACTATATTGGTTCACATATAACAGTAACATGAGGCCAATTTGCAAAGAAAACTCCCATGTTATATATGCACTTAATATGTTACCGCATTTCTATCTATTTGATAATAATTCATTCAAGATATTAATATACTGAAATGCTCAGATGTATAAATCATATCCCTTATTCAGTATACTTAGTTTTTCGCCAATATTTACGTAGTATTCGTTTGATTCATAGCAACTTCAAAATCATCAAACATATAACTTTTCTAAATGATAGCAATTTCAAAAGTCACTTACCATGTGATTTCCAAAATAGGTGACATAATAAGATCCTGAAATTCAATAAAAAAAATCAATTAGTTCAAAATGCAAAAAAAAAATAAATAAATAAAATAAAAAAAAGAACAATAATGGTGTTTTGAATCAATATAGTATAGATCTAATTTGTTTTGAATCGTGGGTATGCAATACACAGGTTTTGAATCGGTAGTTGAATCGAGATTTGTGTATATGTGTTTTTGAATGGAGGTGTTTTTGGATCGAATGAGTATGAGAGAAGTTTTGTGTTTTGAATTTAACAAGATGAATGGTGATATCATGTTTTTGGAAGAAGGAATTGAGTGAGGCGGTGTTAATGCTTAACAAAAATATAGGAACGTGTTGGAGAAGAATGAGTTATAGAGGAAGAAACTTGTGACTCTGAGTAGTAATGTGTTTTGGAAAGTATACAGGCATTAAACCACATATAGTTGAAACAGTATTGTATTTAATAGTTTACAAAATTACTTAAAGTTTGGTGAATTAAAACGCCAACCTTTTACACAAAGGTTCAACACATACATGACTTCAATAATTTTACAATATTTCAATGCCATAAGTAGTTTCCTTTTTGAATGCCATAAGTAGTTGACTTTATGATTTGTTTCAATATAAAAGTTTCAAGAGTTCAATATTTGTGTATAAAAGTTTCAAGAGTTCAATATTTCAAGATTGACCAATTTCAAGAGTTCACTTTTCAAGTTTGACCAAATTTCCTTTATAGGTAGTTAAGATATACTAATTAATTAAAGGAAATAATTTGGATGCCTAACTCATGTGTCTAATCTATTCATTGTTGAACATATGGATTGCATAAATTTTATCTCCTCAAACTTATCATTAATCTTGACAAGTGTATGATGATATTTCTTAAGCATAAAATTAGGCATGCCAATCACTACTCATTAATTAAAAAGGTCGGTTATAAGGACTATTTGTTTTACAGTTTGTACCCCCATGTTTTTTGGTTCTTTTTAATTGTTTTTTATATTTATGATTTGTTTATATTATAAAACTGTGAAACGGAAAGTGCAAAATAAAAAAAGTAAAGTTTAACGAGCCAAAGTATTAAACTGACAAAAATTACGGAGTAGAAACTAATAAAAAAACTGTGTTATACTGTAAACTGTGGGGAAAAAAAACGTATTTTTATACTTTTTTTACTTCTATTATAGGCTACAGGTATGTATCTACATTATCTATAAAACGAAAATGGTCAAAGTGAAAAGTAAAAAGTAAAGAAAGTGAAATGTTGAAAGAAAAAAAAAATGTTGAAACAATTAATTATTAGCAATTTCAACTATTAATACACATATGTTCCAAAAAGAAACTATTAATACACATCGAAAATCGGGTTGACCCGGGACGCACTTTAAACCCGGTTTAATTTGACTCTTNTACTTAGTTTTTCGCCAATATTTACGTAGTATTCGTTTGATTCATAGCAACTTCAAAATCATCAAACATATAACTTTTCTAAATGATAGCAATTTCAAAAGTCACTTACCATGTGATTTCCAAAATAGGTGACATAATAAGATCCTGAAATTCAATAAAAAAAATCAATTAGTTCAAAATGCAAAAAAAAAATAAATAAATAAAATAAAAAAAAGAACAATAATGGTGTTTTGAATCAATATAGTATAGATCTAATTTGTTTTGAATCGTGGGTATGCAATACACAGGTTTTGAATCGGTAGTTGAATCGAGATTTGTGTATATGTGTTTTTGAATGGAGGTGTTTTTGGATCGAATGAGTATGAGAGAAGTTTTGTGTTTTGAATTTAACAAGATGAATGGTGATATCATGTTTTTGGAAGAAGGAATTGAGTGAGGCGGTGTTAATGCTTAACAAAAATATAGGAACGTGTTGGAGAAGAATGAGTTATAGAGGAAGAAACTTGTGACTCTGAGTAGTAATGTGTTTTGGAAAGTATACAGGCATTAAACCACATATAGTTGAAACAGTATTGTATTTAATAGTTTACAAAATTACTTAAAGTTTGGTGAATTAAAACGCCAACCTTTTACACAAAGGTTCAACACATACATGACTTCAATAATTTTACAATATTTCAATGCCATAAGTAGTTTCCTTTTTGAATGCCATAAGTAGTTGACTTTATGATTTGTTTCAATATAAAAGTTTCAAGAGTTCAATATTTGTGTATAAAAGTTTCAAGAGTTCAATATTTCAAGATTGACCAATTTCAAGAGTTCACTTTTCAAGTTTGACCAAATTTCCTTTATAGGTAGTTAAGATATACTAATTAATTAAAGGAAATAATTTGGATGCCTAACTCATGTGTCTAATCTATTCATTGTTGAACATATGGATTGCATAAATTTTATCTCCTCAAACTTATCATTAATCTTGACAAGTGTATGATGATATTTCTTAAGCATAAAATTAGGCATGCCAATCACTACTCATTAATTAAAAAGGTCGGTTATAAGGACTATTTGTTTTACAGTTTGTACCCCCATGTTTTTTGGTTCTTTTTAATTGTTTTTTATATTTATGATTTGTTTATATTATAAAACTGTGAAACGGAAAGTGCAAAATAAAAAAAGTAAAGTTTAACGAGCCAAAGTATTAAACTGACAAAAATTACGGAGTAGAAACTAATAAAAAAACTGTGTTATACTGTAAACTGTGGGGAAAAAAAACGTATTTTTATACTTTTTTTACTTCTATTATAGGCTACAGGTATGTATCTACATTATCTATAAAACGAAAATGGTCAAAGTGAAAAGTAAAAAGTAAAGAAAGTGAAATGTTGAAAGAAAAAAAAAATGTTGAAACAATTAATTATTAGCAATTTCAACTATTAATACACATATGTTCCAAAAAGAAACTATTAATACACATCGAAAATCGGGTTGACCCGGGACGCACTTTAAACCCGGTTTAATTTGACTCTTCTTTTCAACCCAACTCGTCGGGTTCTCGTTTTTTTACTGGAACGGGTCAACTGGTTGAACCACCCGGGTCAAACCGGGTTTCAAAATATTATGTTTAATCCATAAATCCCAAACTTTTATTATTTTTCGTTTATAAACCATAAACTAATTTTATCACTAAAACTATCTGGCGCTACAAAATATCGTTGCTATATCGTTGCTATGCAAGAGTTCTCGTGTTGTCGTAACTAAAAGTGAAGCTATTAAAAGTACAAAAAAATCCAATACACATTTAAAGCATATTAGTATCCGAAAACAAACACAAATAGAAAGAGGTATAAAATTACCCCAACCGCCAACAACACCAACACACAGGGGTGTAAAAAGAATAATCAAAAGCCCCCCAAAAAACAGTCGCTAATGGCGGAAGAATCAGATATATTAATCGAAGTAGAAGCAGCAGAAGCAGTTTATGGCGACGATTGTGTTGTTGTCACTAAAAACCCTCCTCATCTTAATCTTTTCATTAAGCCTCGTACTGCTGAAGTTTCATCCCAACAGGTTTTTCTTTTATAAAGATCTTAAGCAATTTGGTTTTCTAATACTTGATTATGATTATGATTATTTAATTGGTTTATAATCTTGGGTTTATAGTTGCAATAAGGTTTTGATTGATTTTTGA
>LBNU01014360.1:91638-101896 GCA_014162995.1 Artemisia annua | reverse complement strand
AAAAACGGGAGAAAAGGTGTTAAAAAAATGGGAAGAAACGGTAAAAAAAGGAAGAAAACAATAAAAACCGGGCTGAAAACGTAAAAACAGGCAAACGTAAAAAAACGGCAAAAAGGTTAAAAAAATGGGGAAGGAAAACGTAAAAAAACGGAAGAATTAACAATAAAAACCGTGAAAAGCTAAAAAAACGGGCCGTTAGACGGTAAAAACGGACAAAAAGGGTTAAAAATGCGAGAAAACGTAAAAAACGGGTGAAAAGTAAAAAACGGGTGTAAACGGTAAAAAAACGGGACGAAAACGTTAAAAAACGGTTATTAAAACGTAAAACAACCGGGTGAAAACGCCTAAAAAACCAGGGGTGAAACGTAAAAAGCGGGCGTTAAACGTAAAAGACGGACCAAAAACATAAAAACCGGGGTTGAAAACGTAAAAACATGGGCGTAAACGTAAAAAGAAGGGACGAAAACGTAAAAACGGACGAAAACGTAAAAAACCGGGGGTGAAAACGTGAATAATATATTACGGCGCGTAACTTTTAAAAAAAACGTGACGAAAACGAAAAAAACGGAAAGAAAACGTAAAAAATGGGCAAAAACGGTGAAGAAACGGGGGATGAAAACGTGTAAAATCGGGAAGCAAAACGAATTTCAAGTTATTTACTAACGATCCGGTTCAGTGTAAAGGGACTAACGGATGCCCCGACGCCTTAGTACATCAATAGCAAAAAATGTCAAGTTTTGTGTTACAATGAAAAAAAAAATAGTTGACAACATACAATGGTAAAAAGTGTCAAGTTCAATGTATTTTTTTATCATTTTCCCTTTTTTTTTTTGTCAAATTAAGATTTTTATGCATAATTTTATATTTATGATTAATCTGATATTTTTTTGGCATAAATTTAACATTTTTGTAAAATTAAAAATTTTTATGTATAAATTTAACATTTTTATGCAAAGTTTAACTTTTTATGTATAAATTAAACATTTTTATTAAATGTTTAACTTTTTTATGTATAAATATAACATTTTTTTATACAAATTTTAACTGTTTTATTTAAGATTTAACCTTTTTGTTATAAATCTAACGTTTTTGTATAAAATTGAGCATTTTTGTATTGAATAATTTTTTCATTTGATTAACTAATATGTTTGTGCACGATTTGGGTGATTTGTAACGTGTATAGTAAGTTTTTTTTACATAAAATTGTAAGTTTGTAACAATTATATATAAACCAGACATTGTTATAGACTTATAGATAAAGTTAATATCTTTGTGTAAATGCATTGACAGTAGGTTTACAGTATGACCCACATATGGTACAGAAAAGTAGCTTTTATTGACGCAAATGTGCAAAAAATCAAATCACTAATACTGAATAAACCAGTACAAATGTGAATGTGGTAATTTAATGGCAAAGCGTTTTGATTTACACGTCAGTGTTGTTAAATTTTGAAATTGATGTTAACTAGAGTATGTTCATGATTTTGGATGATACGAAAATGAACGAGGAGTTATGAGATTGAGTACTCATGTTCTCATGCTTCTTTTGCAGTTTGTCGAAGCGATTATCGGGATACGAGCAACTTCCAAGGTATTGCATTATCAGCAAGAATTTGTTTAATTGTTAAGACTAGGAAACATGATAGGCTGTCAGGTATAAGTTAATTCACACTTTCTATTTATTTTCTTCTGATTGTGTATCTGAGATGAGGATTCGTAGCTACTGTTAGGGGGTGTTTCTTTTTGGCTTAATGTCTTGGATAGGAACAAAACAAGATGGAAACAGGAAAGATGAGTGTTTCTTTTTAACTTATTGTAGACATGAATCCTAATTGTGGAAGGGAGTAAAAAAGAGGGTCTTCCACATCTAGGACACACGATTACATATATACCCCTTTCCTCTTTCCTCTTCATTGTTTCTTTAACCATGAAAAAAATAAAAAATAAAAATCACACTCCATCTGCTCTTCTACTCACGGACCACATCGCCGGCGACGTTCTTGCCATCGCTCATTCTCGCCGGTGACGTTCTTGTCATCGCTTTTTCTCACCGTTGCTGTCGCCGCCTCTAATTTTTGTGCCGTCATACCTCCAGTAATTGGGGGGTTTCTTGAATTTATAGCATTTGTTTGTTCATTGATTAGATATATTTCATAAAGGTTATTGGTCAATTTCCACGGCATAGGCAAATATTTGATTTTTGAATTTGGTTTTGATTTGATAAACTTTGTAAAGTATGGATTTATGTGTAACAGATTGAGCAATCGGTTACAAAGTTATTTATGATATGAGATTGTTGACAAAAATTGCAATTGTTGGAATTGGGAAATTGACGTGAAGGGTTGTTGCAGTAGATATTCATTTGGATGAAAGGGTAAAAAGGTCATTTTAAGGCATTCATTAAGCAAAAAAAGAAACACAATTTTCTCATCTATGCTTTTACAAAAGAGACACTTTATTGAACTAGGAACCTTCTACAAAAAGGAAAGAAAAAGAAACACCCCCTTAGTTAGAATTTTACTAAATCGTTATATCCACCACAAAGAACATTTATTGAATCCCTTAAATGTAGGATTGCAATTATAAGTTTCACAATTGGCGACTATGGTAAAATAATTATGTGAATATGTCATACAACTATCAGATGGTACCTTTTTTTAGGGATAATTCCATATTTACCCAATCGAAACATGAAAATGACATATATACCCAAAATATAACTTTTGAAAGCATGATGTACAATGCAGTTAAAGCATGTTTTGGGTAAATATGAAATTATCATGTTTAAGTTGGGTAAATATGGAATTGCCCCTTTTTTTTATATCAGTTATACGTTGTGTAAATTTGTACCCATCGATGAATCGACCTCTAAATGATGTAAAATTGCTGTATGAGTTCTTACCTTAACAGGTATCTATTCTTATTTATTAATGCAGTATCCTGATGAACCACCAGAGATTACAATTATAGATTCCAAGGGTCTTGATGGAAAAAGACAAAAGGATCTCATAACGAGTATTCGTGACAAGGGTTGTGAACTCTCTTCAAATTCGATGCTTGTAGCACTTTGTGAGGTAGGTTATTATCTCTAGACAACCTAAATAGTTGTAAATTGTTTTCGTTAACCTGCTGAAATATTTTCAATTGATATTTTGTTAAGGGGGTGCTTAGATGTGTGTTTTACAAGTGATTATACGATTTTGAATCATCACAATCTGACGATCAACTGGTTGGCTAGTGCTTGTATGTGCTTAAGTTGTTTGGAAGTTGTAATAAACAAATAATCAATTGTTTTAAGAATTCAAGTTTCTGGCAAATTCTCTGGGTGATTTGTAACGTGTAGAGTAAGTGTGTTTTACATAAAATTGTAACATTATTTATTAACCGGACATTGTTATAGATAAAGTTATCGACGCAAATGTGCAAAAAATCAAATCACTAAACCTGAATAAAACAGTACAAATGTGAAAGTTGGTAATTTAATGGAAAAATCATTTTGATTTACACGTCAGTGTTGTTAAATTTTGAAAGTGATGTTAACTAGAGTATGTTCATGATTTTGGATGATACGAAAATGAACGAGGAGTTATGAGATTGAGTACTCATGTTCTCATGCTTCTTTTGCAGTTTGTCGAAGCGATTATCGGGATACGAGCAACTTCCAAGGTATTGCATTATCAGCAAGAATTTGTTTAATTGTTAAGACGTAGGAAACATGATAGGCTGTCAGGTATAAGTTAATTCACACTTTCTATTTATTTTCTTCTGATTGTGTATCTGAGATGAGGATTCGTAGCTACTGTTAGTTAGAATTTTACTAAATCGTTATATCCACCACAAAGAACATTTATTGAATCCCTTAAATGTAGGATTGCAATTATAAGTTTCACAATTGGCGACTATGGTAAAATAATTATGTGAATATGTCATACAACTATCAGATGGTACCTTTTTTTTAGGGATAATTCCATATTTACCCAATCTAAACATGAAAATGACATATATACCCAAAATATAATTTTTGAAAGCATGATGTACAATGCAGTTAAAGCATGTTTTGGGTAAATATGAAATTATCATGTTTAAGTTGGGTAAATATGGAATTGCCCCTTTTTTTTATATCAGTTATACGTTGTGTAAATTTGTACCCATCGATGAATCGACCTCTAAATGATGTAAAATTGCTGTATGAGTTCTTACCTTAACAGGTATCTATTCTTATTTATTAATGCAGTATCCCGATGAACCACCAGAGATTACAATTATAGATTCCAAGGGTCTTGATGGAAAAAGACAAAAGGATCTCATAACGAGTATGCGTGACAAGGGTTGTGAACTCTCTTCAAATTCGATGCTTGTAGCACTTTGTGAGGTAGGTTATTATCTCTAGACAACCTAAATAGTTGTAAATTGTTTTCGTTAACCTGCTGAAATATTTTCAATTGATATTTTGTTAAGGGGGTGCTTAGATGTGTGTTTTACAAGTGATTATACGATTTTGAATCATCACAATCTGACGATCAACTGGTTGGCTAGTGCTTGTATGTGCTTAAGTTGTTTGGAAGTTGTAATAAACAAATAATCAATTGTTTTAAGATTTCAAGTTTCTGGCAAATTCTGTTTTCTTGCTCGAAATTAATACGTAAAATAACCATGAAAGACATATTTGTGAGGACCAGAGATGTATATTGTGAAATAGGAAAATAAGAGTTACTTAGCAAATTTCATATATCTCTTTAATAATTGGTTTTACTGCATTTAGTATGAAACTGGCCATATAAAGTTGATTATTTAAACCATAAAAAACTAGTATATAACTTTGTAAATAGAAGCATGATACGCTAATTTATTCATTAGGGTTATTGCGTAAAATTTACAACGAAGATCCAACTGTCCCTTGAGTTGATCCACTTGTCGGATTATTGATTTACTTAAAAACTTTTACCAGGAAGCAGTGGAGAAGCTAACTAGCATGAATCATCCAGATGGGGATTGTCCGATGTGTTTACATCCTTTGGTTGAAGAGGGTGCATCAAATGATTCCCTACCATTCATGAAGTTAATGTCTTGTTTCCATTGCTTCCATTGGTAAATCTCCTTTTTTAGTGTGAATTGGTTGGGGTTCTTGTGCATGGGTGTTGATGATAATGAATTATAATGTTCTAATTCATTCTTAACTCAAATGCAGTGAATGTATTATAAGGTGGTGGAATTGGCTCAAGACGCATAAAGATGTTGATCATGCTAGTTCATCTGGCTCAACTGCACATCGACAAAAGACTAAAACTCAACCAGGTGATATGGTCTCTTCAAGAAGTTGTTTATCCTTATGTACATGTGGAATATTTTAACCTTTACAAGCCCCATATATAGAAGTTGAGAGCCTATTATGAAATTATTTTTAAATTATGTCTATTATACCTGATCCCGGATTTGAAAAACAAAGTGATTTATTTGGTTGGAATGATTTATGTCAACGTTCATTAGGGAAAATGTGCCAAGAACACTTAGCATAATAGTTTAACTGTCAGATGGCCTGAAACTATGATCAGTGGGCAAAATTTGATTAGAACATAAGGTAGAATTAATGTAATAGAAGTACATTAGATGGACCAAAAGTATTATAAGCAATGGTATAAGAATATTTTTCCTAGAGCATTGCCAAGTCGTTCCTATATTTAGTAAATCATTTCGTTGCAAGAAAATCGCTTTTATCGGTCTTGATTATATTCCATAGTACCTACCCCTCACCCCTGCGATGGACGGCTCACAATGCCCCTGTCAGTAATCTTGTTGATTATATGTCATTATTTTTTTTTTTAATAATTTGCTTTTTCATTTGATAGACATGCAAAACATGGAAGATGGGAAGGGTCTCTGCCCTGTTTGCCGTAAGGTGTTCCATGCTAAGGATCTTGAACATGTGCTCGACTTGGTGGGGGCTCATTCTCAGTTGGTAAGAAAATTTATAATTTACTNTTAACCTGCTGAAATATTTTCAATTGATATTTTGTTAAGGGGGTGCTTAGATGTGTGTTTTACAAGTGATTATACGATTTTGAATCATCACAATCTGACGATCAACTGGTTGGCTAGTGCTTGTATGTGCTTAAGTTGTTTGGAAGTTGTAATAAACAAATAATCAATTGTTTTAAGAATTCAAGTTTCTGGCAAATTCTGTTTTCTTGCTCGAAATTAATACGTAAAATAACCATGAAAGACATATTTGTGAGGACCAGAGATGTATATTGTGAAATAGGAAAATAAGAGTTACTTAGCAAATTTCATATATCTCTTTAATAATTGGTTTTACTGCATTTAGTATGAAACTGGCCATATAAAGTTGATTATTTAAACCATAAAAAACTAGTATATAACTTTGTAAATAGAAGCATGATATGCTAATTTATTCATTAGGGTTATTGCGTAAAATTTACAACGAAGATCCAACTGTCCCTTGAGTTGATCCACTTGTCGGATTATTGATTTACTTAAAAACTTTTACCAGGAAGCAGTGGAGAAGCTAACTAGCATGAATCATCCAGATGGGGATTGTCCGATGTGTTTACATCCTTTGGTTGAAGAGGGTGCATCAAATGATTCCCTACCATTTATGAAGTTAATGTCTTGTTTCCATTGCTTCCATTGGTAAATCTCCTTTTTTAGTGTGAATTGGTTGGGGTTCTTGTGCATGGGTGTTGATGATAATGAATTATAATGTTCTAATTCATTCTTAACTCAAATGCAGTGAATGTATTATAAGGTGGTGGAATTGGCTCAAGACGCATAAAGATGTTGATCATGCTAGTTCATCTGGCTCAACTGCACATCGACAAAAGACTAAAACTCAACCAGGTGATATGGTCTCTTCAAGAAGTTGTTTATCCTTATGTACATGTGGAATATTTTAACCTTTACAAGCCCCATATATAGAAGTTGAGAGCCTATTATGAAATTATTTTTAAATTATGTCTATTATACCTGATCCCGGATTTGAAAAACAAAGTGATTTATTTGGTTGGAATGATTTATGTCAACGTTCATTAGGGAAAATGTGCCAAGAACACTTAGCATAATAGTTTAACTGTCAGATGGCCTGAAACTATGATCAGTGGGCAAAATTTGATTAGAACATAAGGTAGAATTAATGTAATAGAAGTACATTAGATGGACCAAAAGTATTATAAGCAATGGTATAAGAATATTTTTCCTAGAGCATTGCCAAGTCGTTCCTATATTTAGTAAATCATTTCGTTGCAAGAAAATCGCTTTTATCGGTCTTGATTATATTCCATAGTACCTACCCCTCACCCCTGCGATGGACGGCTCACAATGCCCCTGTCAGTAATCTTGTTGATTATATGTCATTATTTTTTTTTTTAATAATTTGCTTTTTCATTTGATAGACATGCAAAACATGGAAGATGGGAAGGGTCTCTGCCCTGTTTGCCGTAAGGTGTTCCATGCTAAGGATCTTGAACATGTGCTCGACTTGGTGGGGGCTCATTCTCAGTTGGTAAGAAAATTTATAATTTACTCTCTGAAAGCTCGTTCTTTCTTTATTAGCGTAATCACTACTATCTTTCACGTATTTTTTAAGCCTAAAGCTTGATACCCTTTGTCACTCATGTGGTGCTCTTGCATTTTTAATTATATCTATAGTACTTGTTAGGTGGATTTATGAAACGAGTGAGTTTACCTATTAAAACGATTGTGTTCTCAGGTTTTGTTGCAAGCTAATCATAGCAAAAATTGCTAGAAAACTCAAAAGGTTAAAAGAGCAAATTTGTTATTGATTATATACCAACAGAGTTACTTTGCCACCCATCTTTTTAGCCACCCTAATTTGCCACCAACATTTTAAATGCCTATTTTCAGTACTTGGTCAGTTAACATGGAAAACGTTCTGTTAGTTTTTAAAAATATTCTGTTAAGTACTTGACACATTAGACGTTGTGAGATTAATAGGAGTATTAGTTATATGCGTAGACTTGACATCTAAAACATGCAAAAAAAGTAATTTTGACTCCAATGATTTAAAGGTTGATAATTTACAGCTCAAAATTGACGGAAAAGTTATGTCTAGGTGCTTGATAATTAAAGATGTGAAAACCATTCCTTCTACATATAACCCTAATTTGCCACCAACATTTTGAAGGCCTATTTTCAGTACTTGGTCAGTTAACATGGAAAATGTTCCGTTAGTTTTTAAAAATATTCTGTTAAGTACTTGACACATTAGACGTTGTAAGATTAATAGGAGTATTAGTTGTATGCGTAGACTTGACATCTTAAACATGCAAAAAAATTAAGTTTGACTCCAATGATTTAAAGGTTGATAATTTACAGCTCAAAATTGACGGAAAAGTTATGTCTCGGTGCTTGATAATTAAAGATATGAAAACCATTCCTTCTACGTATAACGTCTTAAAAGAGCTAAAATAGACAAATATATTGAAACAAAGACTTTAGTAGACTTGAAACAACATAAATAAATGCAAAAAAATATAGAAAAACCCGTAGCAAGTATATTTTGGTCTTTATATGGACCTAGATACATGCTACCAGTATAATGTATTGTAGTGGCACAACTAAACCCTCATAGCTGTATGGTATGCTATGATTTATCACGTGTGAAAAATGAAAATTCAATATACCATAATGGGTATAGTTACGTCACAATTAACAATTCCTAAGGTTCAGGGTTATTGAATTTTTTGCAGTTAGAATGATTTCTTTTTTAATTGTAGAACAATCGAAACAATCTATTTATAACTGAACAATAAGTAATTGCTAGGATTCATCTATGTCACGTGCCAACTAGACCTGTATACAATGCCACATCGTATCAAATAGGACACACTCATATCTAGTCGATGAGGTTAACGGAAAGGACAAACTTGCTCTAACGACTTATGTTAAGTTGCAAATTAGGGTGGTTGAAAGATGAGTGGCAAAATAAGTCTTTTTGCATATTTTCAATGGCAAATGTACTCTTTTAACCAAAACACAATAGTTGGCAACAATGAGCTGTTTTGGACAAATTATAGATATGCAATTAAAAAGACCCCATCATGCTTGATACTTGTTCACAATTGATCGTTGTAGGGTGAGTTTTCTTTTAGGATAATGTAAGGAGGTCACCCAACTAATTAACTTCTTTTATTAAGGTCACCCAGTGGATAAAACTACTGTATAGGTTAATATGTAATTTTTTTCGTCTCTACCAAGTTCCCAAAAAAATAGGTTGGAAGGGAGGATAGCCTTAAATTTGTTTGTGAATTTAAAATACGCTTGGGTTCTTTTTCTAGTATCTGCAGTGAAAATATATACGAACAATTAAAATAAGTTGCAGGAAATTTGTCATTCAACATTTTTTCTTTATCATATATGATATAAACAAAAGTGATTGTATCCTTGGTATGTCTTATAAAGTTGTTTCGAAAGTTGTGTGTGGTCTTCTTATACACCATCACCTACTTTTTTCTATATTATTTATCATGTATGTCCAATGGGTTTTATTTAGACGCAGACCCAATCAGTTCATCTCCATTTTCCATATTCCAATGCTTTGGTGAACAAAGACTGATTGTTAATAATTGTATTTCATGAATTTTATTTTTAGAATTCTGAGGATGCCAAAGATACAGAGAACGATAGCCTTCTTCACTTGGATTCAGAAAATGCTAGGCGGCAGAAGTTCGAGGCCATTCTGAAGCTACAGCAGGAGAACAATGGCTTGATAGAGCCAAAAAAGACCGAGGTTTTGATGCCTGGAATGTTCCTTCCCCGTCCTGCCCACTATGAATTAAGTTACCGCCAAAAGGATCGGAACCATGATCACTAAAAAGACGAAAAAAAAAGTAAAAAAAAAATAAATAAAAATAAAATAAAATAAATAAAATAAATAAATAAAAAAAAAAAAAAAAAAAAAAAAAAAAAAAAAAACCCCACAATCACAGATGACTTAAGTCAAAAACGTTTAGTTATATATGATTATCCATACAAATGTATAATGACTGTAATAATAGAACATATAAGAATCCTCATTGACTTTCCATTCTCTTCACTGACTCCATTTCGTACTATTGGTTGAGCTTGTGAATCCTTCCCTCTGACCGTACTTCTGGTGCGAGCTCTACGGTGGTTATTCGACTAGACACCAGCATTGTTTAGTCAGTTGCTTGTACAAGTTGCAGCTTCTGTGTTTGACGGCTGGTAGGATATGGGGTAGGGTAGGTGGGTTGGGTGGGGGTAG
>LBNU01014360.1:76226-91612 GCA_014162995.1 Artemisia annua | reverse complement strand
ATTGGGTACCTCCACATACCTAAAAGAAAACTCACCATAATCAACGTCAATTGAACAAGTATCAACATATGGTCCTTTATTAAGGCATAATTATTAATTGCCAAAAACTCTTGTTCAAACTATGTCCTGTTGTAAAAAGAGTACATTGCCATTCGAAAAATATGCAAAAAAGACTTATTTCCACTCATCTTTCATCGTACCACCCTAATTTGCAAGCTTAAAAAGTCGTAGAAATATGTCCTTCCCGATTAACGACATAATGACAATAGATATGAGTGTGGTCCTAAATCTGAGTCCTACGATGTGGCAGGACGCTCTCCCCTAATTAACTTCTTTTATTAAGGTCACCCAGTGGATAAAACTACTGTATAGGTTAATATGTAATTTTTTTCGTCTCTACCAAGTTCCCAAAAAAATAGGTTGGAAGGGAGGATAGCCTTAAATTTGTTTGTGAATTTAAAATACGCTTGGGTTCTTTTTCTAGTATCTGCAGTGAAAATATATACGAACAATTAAAATAAGTTGCAGGAAATTTGTCATTCAACATTTTTTCTTTATCATATATGATATAAACAAAAGTGATTGTATCCTTGGTATGTCTTATAAAGTTGTTTCGAAAGTTGTGTGTGGTCTTCTTATACACCATCACCTACTTTTTTCTATATTATTTATCATGTATGTCCAATGGGTTTTATTTAGACGCAGACCCAATCAGTTCATCTCCATTTTCCATATTCCAATGCTTTGGTGAACAAAGACTGATTGTTAATAATTGTATTTCATGAATTTTATTTTTAGAATTCTGAGGATGCCAAAGATACAGAGAACGATAGCCTTCTTCACTTGGATTCAGAAAATGCTAGGCGGCAGAAGTTCGAGGCCATTCTGAAGCTACAGCAGGAGAACAATGGCTTGATAGAGCCAAAAAAGACCGAGGTTTTGATGCCTGGAATGTTCCTTCCCCGTCCTGCCCCTACCCCCACCGCTACAAACAAAGAAGCTGCCAACGTTGTACAAGCAACTGAAACTAAAACAAATGCTGGTGTTTCGTCGAATAACCACCGTAGAAGCTCGGCACCAAGAAGTAGGTACAGAGGAAGGAATTCAAAAGCTCAACCAAATAGACAATGGATCGTGAAGGAGAATGGAAATGCTCAATGAAGGATTCTTATATGTTTCTATCTATTACAGTCACATACTACAATTTTGTATGGATAATCATCATATATAACAAACGTTTTTGACCTTAAGTCATCTGTTGTTGGTGGGGTTTTTTTTTTTTTTTTTTTTTTTTTTTTTTTTTTTTTTTTTTTTTTTTTTTTTTTTTTTTTTTTTTTTTTTTTTTTTTTTTTTTTTTTTTTTTTTTTTTTTTTTTTTTTTATTTTTTTACTTTTTTTTTCGTCTTTTAGTGATCATGGTTTCCGATCCTTTTGGCTAACTAATTCATGGGGTTTGAGTCTACAAACACACATGCTCAAACCGGTAAAATTTTCCCTACTCCGAAAAGGTTTTCAAGGGCGTTTAAATTTAAGCGACTTGGAGCATGTAATGCACAAATGGTTTTTGGAATTTGAATATCACTATGACATTTATGGCTCTTGGTAAATAAGTTTGTGAGTGGAATTTTTGTTAAGCAAATCTAGCAAGACAATGGAAGAAAAAGGTAGTCCCATTTCAACAATTTCAAGCCAACATCAAATCACTGACCAGTGATCCTTAGGGCATGTTTGGTAAGGTGAAATTCAGAGAAATGAAATGAAGCGCAGAAATCAAATTCACAGAAATGAATTCCACAGGAATTCAGTAAAAATTCTAGTGTTTGGTAACACCAGAGAATTGACTTAAGAAATCAGTAAAAAAAATCATCATCATCATTATTATTATTATTATTATTATTATTATTATTATTATTATTATTATTATTATTATTATTATTTTATTATTTATTATTTTTATTATTATTATTTGTTGTTATTATTATTATTTTATTATTTTATTATTATTTATTATTTTTATCTATTATTATTATTATTATTATTATTATTATTATTATTATTATTATTTAATTTATTTATTTATTTATTATTATTATTATTATTATTTTATTATTTTATTATTTATTATTTATTATTTTTATTATTATTATTTGTTGTTATTATTATTATTTTATTGTTTTATTATTTATTATTATTTTATTATTATTATTATTATTATTATTATTATTTTATTATTTATTATTATTATTTTTATTATTATTATTATTTTATTATTATTATTATTATTATTTTATTATTATTATTATTTTATTATTATTTTTTTTATTATTTTNTTATTATTATTATTATTATTTTATTATTTTATTATTTATTATTTATTATTTTTATTATTATTATTTGTTGTTATTATTATTATTTTATTGTTTTATTATTTATTATTATTTTATTATTATTTTTATTATTATTATTATTATTTTATTATTTATTTTTATTATTTTTTTTTTTATTATTCTTTTTTTATTTTTATTATTTTTATTTTTTATTATTATTATTTATTATTATTTTATTATTATTATTATTATTATTATTATTATTTTATTATTTATTATTATTATTTTTATTATTATTATTATTTTATTATTATTATTATTATTATTTTATTATTATTATTATTTTATTATTATTTTTTTTATTATTTTATTTATTATTATTATTATTATTATTATTATTATTATTATTATTATTATTATTATTATTATTATTATTATTTATTATTATTATTTTTATTATTATAAGTGGAGAGAATCCAATTCCCAACCAATATGAATGGAAATCAACTCTTTGATATAACAAAGAAGGCAACTCCCAAGGATTTCAATTTCTCCACCTCTCTATTTCTTTGGTGTACCAAACACTGGAAATCAACTTTATTTCATTTCTTTGGCTCCAACTCTCCCTACCAAACACACCCAGAAAACAAGAGCGCCTGCTCCTTATAATCAGTTAAAATACTTCTGGAAGCCTTATGCTGATATATTTTTTTTTTATTTTTTTTTTATTTTTTATTTTTTATTTTTTAAGAAAGGCAGCCTTATGCTGAAATTACATTGCATTCGAAGTCTCCAAAGCACCCACGCCAAAGAATACACTTCTACCATTTAGCGATCTTGCTTCAACGTGATCAAACTAAATGAAAATAGACGGAAGATGAACATATATGCTTCGGATTCGTAGTTAGAATCACACGTACTACACCCGGTCTATGTAAATCAATCCCTGGATCACTGGATGGTGAATTAAGGGCAAAGGTTTATGGCTCTCCACGAATCAATGCTTTACCCTTTTTAGTAACCAAGTTTTATGAGTGTTGTGTTCTAATTTGGTTACTCAAACTTTATATCAAATCATAAAAATCATCAAAGTTTTAAAAATGTTCTATTCTTGTGAAATTGTTTAAAATATATGCATTATCATGTTGTACCTCAATAATAAATACTACGTAATGACTCATTGAATATAGATACTTTCAACCAACTTTGTGTATAGCCTATTAACGCACGACTCAATATAAAAAATAAACACGAAGTAATACCCAAGTTTAAGAAGTGTTCTGTTCAGGTCACTCTAGCATAAAAATTTCACAAGAATGTGACACTATTAAAACTTTGACCGGTTTTTGTAATCAAAACAAAGTTGGAGTGAGTCAAACTTGATTACTATTTGATTTTTGAGTGGTTTCAACGAGTTCCATCTACACCTAGCTTGCTGGTATAAGACCCTACTTTTCTTGTATGATTAGGTGATTTTTCAACGTATATACACTTATGAATTAGGTATGCAGCAAATTTTTCATAATGTCACACAAGAGAGAACTTCTTTGAAGTCAAATGTTGAAAATTTATTCTAGCTTTAGAATTAATCTTCGAATAAGCATTATTTTGCGGGTTACTTAGCTACATTTATTCATTAACATAATTTACCACTTAGCAAAGTTTTTAAAGTCATTACTACTGTTCTGCATTGTTTGCATTGTTTGGTTTGTCTTTTTTCAATTCTACTACTTTTCATTTTAAGCCATCTTTTCTAATTATGCTAGAAAAGTAACACGTTCAACATGACTTAATAAGTTTATTTTTTCTTTTCTTATTAAGACATGTAACCCTGGACGGTGGTGGTACTTTGTTTTTAAAGAAGCAAACATGAAAACATATACAAATAAGTCAGATAATAAATATTGAACAGATATGAAAGCATTGAAAATGATTTTGACCACAACAATAATGGCCGGTGATCTTGGTTTATTCCTCTGTGCAAAAGGGGTGATTCAGTTTTGTTAACCAAAAAAAAAAAAAAAAAAGTTACTCAACAACTCATATTTCGTTATTGATACAAGACAAACATCACCTTTTTATGATGGGTACACTTGGTGTGTTTGTTAATGTGTAATTGTGTATATGAAAACCCAATATAAGGACGGTAGTGTTATCATTTAAAACAGATGAAGGTAGCCTGTTAATCAGATAAACAACATTTATCACATAATCATACCAAAATTTCAAAGGAATTCCCCCCGAAACATAAGTCATTGCTACATTAAGCAAGTGTCTATGTTTCCGTTCAGCAATCCCATTTTGCTGAGGAGTATGAACACAAGAGGTTTGTTGGATGATTCCAAGATCAGGAAACAAGTCATTCATTCTTTTATTAACAAACTTAGTCCTATTATCATACCTTACAACTTTAATTTTGACATTAGACTGATTATGTATCATTTAAATATAACTTGCAAAAACCAGACCTCATCTTTGGTTTTGATCAGTTAGACCCAAACAGCTCTAGAGAAATCATCAATAATGGTCAAGAAATACTTGAACCCCTCCCTACTTGTGACTCTGTATGGGCCCCATATGTCAAGATGACCAATTCTTAGACTTGTGATCACTTAAGGGAAATGGCTCCCTTGTTTGTTTAGCCCTATGAAGACCTTACAAGCAGACATACTAGTGGGTTTAGTCAAATTCAAATCATTTTTAGAACAACTAAGACTTGATCAGCAGGATGATCAAGTTTGTTGTGCAATATATCTTTAGACACATTATATGACATAACCATGTTAACCTTTCCTAAAAACTTATCAGATTGCATATCAAATAAGTTCAATCCACATGTTTCACTACCAGTCCCCATGGTTATCTGCCTTTTGTAATCCTGAATATAACATTTGTCTTCCTCAAATCCAACAAACAACTTGCTATCTTTAATTAATTTGTTAATAGACAGCAAACTAACACAGTAACAAGGTACAACCAGAACATCATATAAAATCACATTATCATTTAATTTTAGATTACCAATGTAACTTATATTAGCAAGAGTTCCATTTGGATGACCAACAATAATTTGTAAATTTGAATGTCCACAATATTAAACATACCAACAGTGGACACAGTTAAATGTTGGTATGCACCAAAATCAATTATCCAGCCCAAAGTTATTGTTTTAACCAATAAACTTGAGTTGACACAATAATATTTTGAAAAATTTATATATTGAACCAAACATCCCCGTTAAAAATGAAGCCTTACCTGCCATATTGGCATGAATGCTTCCATAAGGAGTATCATTGATCAAATTGAGAAGTTTTTTCATCTGCCCAGCTTTAAAATAAGAAGGAGATTGACTAGCAGCAGACTGCTGCTTCTCATTAGACTTAACATCAATATTGGCATTGAAATTTTGTTTAAAACTAGATTGTTTAGTAGAATTTGAAACCTTTTTAAAACTAGGTGGATAACCAGTAAGCTCATAACACCTTTCAATTGTATGACCAATCATGCCACAGTTTTTACAAGACAAATTAGGATTAGGTCCTCTATTAACAGTATTGGTCACAAATCCTCTAGTTTTGTTGTTATTATTATTATAACTTCTTCTATTATTGTTGAAAGATTTAGCAGCATAAGAGGTAGCTTTCAGTTTAGACTCAGTAGCACTAGAGGATTCAGGAACACCCCTATGGGACACATCTCTGAACACAATTGTATAAGCATCTTTTATCTTAGGGTGGATCCGTGGTTAAGAGAGTTGTTCTATTAGGCTGATAACAGTCATCAAGGCTTATTAAGAACTGCACCAGTTTCATAAATTGCTAACGTAACACCAATTCCTTACAAGCATCACAAGAACATTTAACTTCACAGGTACATTTAGGAAGTTTGGTCAAAGCTTCAAATTATCTCCAAAGAGAGTTAAGTCTGTGATAATAGTCAGCAACAGAACTACCACCTTGTTTGACAAAGTTAATTTTTTACAACAAATTATATATAACAGAACCATCAACTTTATCATAAGTATCTTGTAACTCTTTCCAACAGAAGCAACATTTTCAGAATAAACAAGACCCATGTAGACATCTTGAGAAATATAATTCATAATCCAAGTTAAGACAATAACATTACATCTGTCCCACTAAGTAGTCAACACATTACTAGCAGCAAAAGAATCTCTCAAACAAGCACCATCGACAAAACTAAATTTATTTCTAACTTGAAGAGCAAGTTTCATAGCACCAGACCAGATTCTCTAGTTTTAGTACCAAGAAGTTTAAATGGAATTAAAGGAGTACTACTATTATCATTAGATTGAATATGCAAAGGATTACCCAACATCCAAATTATTAATTAAGACATCATTAGTACCACTACCACCAGCACCTCCAATCATGATGAAAAATCAACGACAAAAAAAAAAAAAAAAAAAAAAGATAGAAAAGATAACAATCAGCAGACAAACACCTTCACACCTTCAAACACAATTAACCACCAATTAAACCATCAACAACTTCCAATACTGCCCAAGAACCTAACCTCTAGCAATCTATACCAACAACAATGATAAAAATACAGAAATAAAACACACTCACACCTCAAATCAGTCTAGACACCAAGCTGTGGACAGAGCAGGTTTCCTTGCTTCTTTAGGAAGTAGGTTAAGATTATCCACAATGTCAATCAGTGTGACAACTAAAATGCCCAGAGATTTAAAGAATGAAAGAATAATTACAGTGTTGTTAATGTAGCATAATACAAACCACAACAACAAGCACTATTTATTCACTTAGTTAAGAATGCAAATGGTCATGAACACTCTTGATTCACTTAGTCGAGAGTGTAATTGAAAAAAAAAATAGATAGCCCAATTAAACCAAGAACTACCAGAGGATAAAAATCCCCAAATTACCAAAATTAGAGTTTCAAGAAACCCTAACAGATCAACCCACAAATCACCAGACCTATACCCAAATAAACTAATTCCAACATAACCATTGAAATTACAACACCAGTTAACCAATTAACCCACCAGATCAAAAAATCCTAAAAAAATACGAAGCCATAAAAATCAAGAATCACCAAATATCGAAGCCATAGCTCTGATACCATGTAAAAATCGTAAAGAACACAAGATTTATCACCCAACCAACACTCCTTGGTGATTTATTACTATAAACTTTAAAAACGTCCTCAAACGAGTACGTTAACAATACAATAGAAAAGATAGTCCCTAAACTGGATGCTATCTACTCACTACAAAGACACTCAAACACTCAATACCACGGATGAAATAAAGAGATTGATCTATGAAGAAACAAGACAAGATTGATTAAATAATGAGATTGATCAACTGTATGTGTAAAATCTGAGAGATAAATATCAAAGACAACAATATGAGATAATGAAACCCTAATCGGGTGAATAAGCTTATATAGCAAAAACTTCCACTTAGTCCCTTGCACTTCATATCTTGTCATATCTGGAACAAACTTTGAAACTTAAAACCTTTATGACATAATTGGAACCTGCACTTTATGAAACAAGAAACACAAGAAAGAAATAACCATTTCAAGTTTGACCACAATATAGTCAACAGAATTTGAAAAACCAAGTTTTCTATTTACAAAATATAACTTGTTGGTAGGTTGGAGGGAGAAATTCAATTTACTTTTACTAACAACTGTTTGATACGTACAAAATATTTGGCAAAGTCGATGAAAGTAATTTTGTTCTTTTGGCATTTAAACGGATGTATATTGTATATTCAGACCAATATAAGTACTATAAGATCATCTAACTAGCAACATTAATTATAGATCTAGCAAAGACCAAGAGAGCTTTGCTAGTTTTGTTCTGAAATATATGTAATACTATTGTTGAATTAGTGTACCAATACATCTTTCTACTTATTATACTTTTACATCAAACGGTAAGTGAAACAAAGTATCTGTAGACATTTTTACGCCAAAAGGTAGGTGAAACAAGTATCTAGTGACACGCGAAGACTCAGAATCAAAAGTTGTCAAGTGCATTTCATTAACGTTAAAAGAGAGTTATAGCACAATTTGTTTTAACATGACAGCTTTTAAAAAAATCAGAATTTTTTACAATAATTTACACTACATACTTAAATTTCATTTGGTTTACGGACATGCTGTGAACCCCTCGGTCCGCCTCTGTGCAGAGAATTAAAGAAACTTGAAGATTTGAGCAAGACCTTTTATCTTAGAAGATTGATATCCAACTTAATTTTAACAAAAGTTTTTTTTTGTTTTTTTATAATATAAATAGATTAGTTTTGATTTACAGAAGGGATAGTGGTAGCTTTCTTGAGCATCCTTCTTGCGCCAGCTCTAAAGGGACAAGTTGAGCTAACAAAACCATTTACTAGATCAAGATAAGTCTTGAGATCATGGCATGTTGCTACATTAATACTATTTAACTGTAATGAGTCTCGGCTACTTAGCCGTAGCTCGTGCCCTATGTTGGCATAAACCCATTGGCTCTCTTTTACGTGCTTTTGTATCCAGCCTTTCAGATGTGCTACACGTGCATTTCGCTCTTGTATCACATCCTCATGGTCTTCCACAAAAAAACCAGGCACTTTTGTGATTAGGTCATCCGAATTGACTATACGTAAAATCTTTGTTCCTTGTTGTTCTAGGTGGTGACGAAAGCTCGGGTTCCCAACCCTAGGTCCGCCAAACGAGATGACTGAGACATGAGGTGAGAGTTTGATGGTGGTTTTGATATCGTAGGCAGCTAGAATGGCTAAAGAAGCTCCTAAAGAATGGCCGGTGATGGTCAAACTTATTTGTTCATCACGGTATATTCTGAGTAATCTTAGAACTTCTTCTCTTAGTAATTGTTGTAAACTAGGGCATGTGCTAGTGCCGGATGTATACAAGCTTAGAACTCCAGCCTCCACCATGGGATCGTCCTTTTGTACATCTGACACATCCGCACTGCAATGAGCTAGAGTGGCTCGTAGATTCTCTAGCCATTCTAGACAAGTGGCGGTGCCACGGAGAGCGATGACTATGTCACGCCTTCCGAGCCTAGAAATCTCCTTTTTGTCCTCACAAACAGCCACATAACCTATCCAACTGGATTGCACTTGCATCCAACGGGGCATTCTTTCTATCCAACTTGGCAAGGAAATGGATGATGTAGCGTGTAAATTTTTTGTCACACGGTACCCACATTCATGGACGCCCGAACGTTCCAACATAGTGTTTTTATTGTACCGGCATGCAGCATATGTAGGAGAAGAAGGATCAAAATCAAAAGATTGGTATGCAGCCTCCACGAAGCTACCATACCTAATGATCTCGTCACGTAAACCATCATCAAGAGGGTCTAATAAGCCTTCCCAGTTCTTGATGCCATGGTATTCCTTCCACTTCTTGCTTAGTCGACTTGGTGGACACGTCTGATGATCTTCCCCCGAGTCGACCAACAAACGCTCCCATTTAATGGGAGCACTCGTAGTTGTACTAGAAATGGCACAACATGACCAACATGGCCGTTCTTGTGGTGGTGCAATTGTAGCTTTGAAAGGAAATAGTGACTTGAAAGTAAGCCTCATTGCTATATGGATAGTAAGGTGGGGCGTTGAGTGTTTGAGCTAGTTTATGCAAGTAAGAAGTGGGTGTTTATATGGTTGCAATATATACACGTGTAACAACACTATGAAATCAAAAGTTTAAGGCTTTGAAAATGACCTTTAAAATGCATTAAATTCTACTCCCTCCGTCCCAAATTTATTGTCCAGTGTTGACTTTTTTAGTCTTTCTTCTTCAACTTTGACCTTATATATTTTTGTGGGTGTTATATAATATTTGATGCAAAATATATAAATGGATTGAGTTTTAAGTCTACTTTTCAATGGTATAATTTCTCATCAAGTATTATATAATAAAAAAAATATATTTGTGGTCAAAGTTAAACCACTTTGACTTTGAAAATTCAAAGTGGACAATAATTTTAGGACGGAGGGAGTATATAATTAGTCCTTTCAACCAATTTAAAAGTATAATTAACAACAACGGGTGTTTTTAAGCATTTCATATTTACATAAGAGAAATAATTGAGAGGCTTAAATTTATGTCTAATTTTTGTGCCTAAAAGTATGTGTCATTAGCTTATTGGTTTATGATAAAATAGGCCCATCCGTTACAAACCAGTGAAAGAGTGATACCCAAGTTTAAGCATAAAATTAAGCATGAGTTTAAATCTTCTAATCNGAGTGGGATATAAAATAAAGGTGTAAGTGGCAGGTCCCAAGGGTATGTTGTAGTTAGTTGTGAGTGAAGGGGAGGTTTGTTAAGATGATGTGGCATCCCTTGAGACCCGAATGAGTAAATTTGGTTACTCACCACACCTTCCACTCTGATACTCATGAGTTGTTGTAATTAGCAAATCTCTTTACTACCTCTGTCTCATATTAAGTGTCCACTTTCATAATGCACAAAGTTGAGAAATGATACATAGGCCTAAAAATAGACCTAAAAGTGAACCTAAACACATGTTGCATGATCCTGATGGGTTGTTAAATAAGTGGGTCCCCGTCTGCAGCCATCAGGATCATGCCACATGTTTTTAGGTCCACAATTAGGTCTATTTTTAGGTCCATGTATCATTTCTCCACAAAGTTTTAGGAGATTCCACTAATTAAACTCTCCATCAATCAAATATTAATATTACCCACTAAAGTCTCATCTTATTGGTTGAAAGGTACAAGTAGACACTTAATTTGGGACATCCAAAGATTCCATTGTGGACACTTAATATGGGACGGAGAGAGTATTATTTAATGTAAAAAAGGATTCGACAAAATTCATGTCATAATTACTACTTTCTATAGATTTTAATTGTTATTTCCTACAAAAATCGTCGGAGCAATAGTTGACGACGTGCTCTTCTTTTTTCTTTCGTGCAAATATAATAGTTGATCACTTGTATAATCAGACATTCAGACCACACTTCATTTAAGTAGAAACTCATACACGGTTAGAGTACTATGCAAAACAGTCACATGGAGCGTAAAACATACACGGTTTGATTAATTGAGTATGTGTAGCGGTAAACTCAAACAACATGGATTGGTTTTGCAAACCACATTTACTAGAAGAAAAAAAAAATAGTTACGCCAAAATTCTATGATCATTGACACTCATTTCGCAAAGAGATGCTAGTTCCAATGAATTTTAATTTCTAAACTATGTGATCATATATATATCTATACTATTTATAAAGAGAAAATGATCAAAAAGTCAAAAAGTGAAAAGTGAAAAACTTAAATTAATGTTTTGCCTAAATTACCCTTAATTAATGCATTTACCACTCCTTAATACCTCTAATATAAAACTTAATCAAAACTTAAATGAAAACATGGAACCTTATATTACACATTCAAATTTTTTGTCAACTTAAAAATATGAAAAGTTAAATGAATAATTAATAAATGAAAACATTGAAATGTAAAATTGTTTTGTCAAACTTAAGAATGAATACCCACGTATATAGATAGAAGAGTAAATTACATGGATGGTCCCTGTGGTTTGTCCAAAATAACAACTTTCGTCCCTCGAAGTTTAAAGTTGCACTGGTAGTCCCTAAGTTGGTAAACAAATAACACCACCGGTCCTTTAGTTTAACTAGTGTTAAGTAGTTCTGTTATAATTTACACGTTAACCCTTTTGGTTAAATATCGTTGCATCGTTTATCCTTACTAATAACGGCTGTTTATAATTTAAAGTTTCCATATGTTTTTATCCGTTTTTATATGCTTTCGTCCGTTTTTATACGATTTCTTACGTTTTTATCCGTTTTCGTCCGGTTTTATACGTTTTTGATCGTTTTTATACGTTTTCGTCCGTTTTTCTTACGTTTTTATACGTTTTATCCGTTTTCGTTCGTGTTTCTTACGTTTTTATCTTTTTTTGTCCGTCTTTACATGTATTCATCCATTTTCATACGTTTTATCCGTTTTAATATATTTTCATCCCTTTTTCTTAAGTTATCATCCGTTTTTATACGTTTCAATCTGTTTTCTTACGTTTTTGACCGTTTTTATACGTTTTCATCCGTTTTTCTTGCATTTTCATCCGTTTTTATACGTTTTCACCCGTTTTCTTACATTGTCATACGTTTTATCCGTTTTTCTTACGTTTTCATCTGTTTTTATACGTTTTCACATGTTTTCTTACATTTTCATATGTTTTATCCGTTTTTGGCCGTTTTTATATGTTTTATCTATTTTAGCCTGTTTTTATATGTTTTCGTCCGTTTTCATACGTTTTCATCTATAATTTTTTACGTTTTTATCCATTTTTATACGTCTTCATTCGTTTTTATACGTTTTCGTCTGCTTTATAGGTCTTCTAACGTTTACATCCATTTTTAGACATTTTCATCCTGGATAAAACGTACGAAAACGTACAAAAACATATGAAAATGTAAGAAAATGAACGAACATGTAAGAAAACGGGTAAAAATGTATAAAAATGTATGAAAACGTATGAATATGGATAAAAGTGTAAGAAAAGCGGATGAAAAACATATAAAAACGGTCAAAGATGGATAAAAAAGGACGAAAACGGATAAAAACGTATGACAACTTAAGAAAAACAGAAGAAAACGTAAAAAAAAAGAACGAAAATGTATAAAAATGGTCAAAACGTATGAAAATGGATGAAAACGGATAAAAACGTAAGAAAACGTATAAAAACGGATAAGAACGTATGGCAACTTAAGAAAAACAGAAAAAAATTACGAAAATGTATAAAAATTGATAAAAATGTTTGACAACTTAAAAAAAACAGCCGAACACGTTTAAAAAGGGAAGAAAATATACGAAAACATATCAAAACAGACGAAAACAGATAAAAACGTAAGAAAAACGGAAGAAAACGGATAAAACGTATAAAAGTGTAAGAAAACGCGCGAAAACGTATAAAAACGGATGAAAACTTAAGAAAAACGAACGAGAATGGATAAAAACGGTAAAAAAACTTGTAAAAACGGACGAAAACGGATTAATTTTTTTGAAAACGGACGAAAACGTGTAAAAACGGATAAAAATGTATGAAAACTTTAAATTATAAATAGCCGTTATTATTAAGGATAAACGATGCAACGATATTTAACCAAAGGGGCTAACGTGTAAATTATAACGGAAGTACTTAACACCAGTTAAACTGAAGGACCGGTGGTGTTATTTGTTTACCAACTTAGGGACTACCAGTGCAACTTTAAACTTTGAGGGACGAAAGTTGTTATTTTGGACAAACCACAGGGACCATCCATGTAATTTACTCTAGATAGAATGAATACAAATGTAAAATTATTACATTCTGTCTAAAAGNCCGTATATCAAATAATTTCCTTGTTATCTCGGTTTTAAATCTTGTTCAAAAGAGGTTTTAGATAAGATTACGTTTGTGGGTTTCGAATCAGGTTTGATTTATCTTTTAAAGTTTTGGCAAAGATCTTAAGATGGTCTCGGGTAAGTTTTTACTTTTTCAGATCGATGATGGGTTTGTCTAGATCTTTAAAGATCTTTTCTTGAAATATAAAACCCGAGATATTGAGTTCGAATCTTGGTTAAAGTTGGTGATTTCTTGTTGTAGTTGTTTAGGATTTGGACAGATTGTTAATGTTGCAATAGTTTTATATCAATTTGTATCATATGTGTTTATAGCTCAATGGGTATATCCCTCCGATGCCGACTCTAAGTGCAAACGGTGCGGTCGCGGAGGCCATTGGTTTAGTAAGGAAGCATCTTTTTAGCTAGTGCCTCAATGTCAACATATATGCACATATAACTTATACGAGCACTAATTTGTATAGCAGCAGGTTAAAGATTAATCAACATTTACTTGTTTTCTTTTAATTGTTTTAGGTGGGGATAAAACACTTAATTTTTATAGCAGTAGGTTAAGAATTAAACTCGTTCAAAAAGAAAATGGTTAAGGATTAAACACTTACTTGTTGTTCTTTTATTATTGTCGTGTAGTAGTATAAAAAGATTTGTGGATTGTAAGTTGTTGGTGCTAGTTTTTATAATTATAAACTTCGTCTAGACCATTTATTTGATATAGACAAAAGTTGTGCATGTATGTTATTGTAGTTGTTATGGTTTAAATTGCATTAGCTAATACTAATATGATTAAATATTTAATTTTTAGTTTTATTTGGAAACAGGTATTGAGTTTTTGGATCGTTTCCTAAATACACATTTGATTGAAGTTTATGTGGCCACCGGAAACATACATGTTTTTAGAAGACGTACACTTATGTTCTAATGAATTTGATGAGAAAGCGCAGCGTGCACATATGTTCTTGGAAGACGTGCACATATATTCAAGTGAATTTGACGAGAAAGTGAAGAGTGTAGACATGTCTATATTTAACAAGATACTTGTACATGAATTGTATTTTATTTAATATGAAATTTTGTTATGTTCTTTGTTATAAATCTTTAGAGGTTACATGCGTATGTTTATGTTTTTGATCATAAATTTCGAAATCAAAGAATATACGCTAGAAACATATATGCAATTACCCTTCAATGTTTAAAAAAATTGTAAATTGTATACAATGAACACATGTAAACTTACATTCTTAAAAAAACACATATGCACATATATTTTTTTCTGAAAACTTGTTTGCTGAAAAAAAAAATGTTACAAAAAAAATCATTTTTTTTTTAATTTCGAAAATTAATGGATTTAAAAAAAAAGCTTTTTTTTTTAATTGAAAATACTAAATAAAAAGTAAAAATATATTTTTACTATTATACCTTTTGAATTAAATAAAATCTTTTAATATTAAAAAAAATTTACATAAATGCCATCATGTATTATTAACCATTGATCAAATGATCCAAAGGTCTAGATTGCTCTAAAATGGTACTGTAAAGTACTGTATCTAATATTGGTACTGCATAGAACGTACCCCTACATATATATATATATATATATATATATATATATATATATATATATATATATATATATATATATATATATATATATATATATATATATATATATAT
>LBNU01014360.1:36504-49805 GCA_014162995.1 Artemisia annua | reverse complement strand
CCCCTGTAGTTTAGAAGTTGTCACTTTTAGTCCCTGTACTTTACTTAATTGCATTTTGAGTTATATATTTGTCATATCTGTTATTGTGCATTTTCATTTTCAATTCCAAGCAATCATTAGTGTAAAACCAATCAAAATCTTATTCTGGTTACTATTCCCAAAATCACTCATTCCCTAAACGTTTTCCAAATACAATTTCAACCTCGTTGGGACTTTAACGACCCGGGGAAACACTATACTCTCCAGGATTTCATTGCATCTGGTCTTAAGCTTTCAGGGTTTATTTGTTACGGTTAGCCATTCACAAGTGGCTAGCTTGTGTGACAATACCTGTTGGTCCTGAGACGAGTCAGCGTCTAAATCAACAACTTTTTTTGCTTTTTGGCCTTTGGTTTTTTTGCCTCGTCCTTTGGCCGGTGATCGTGCCTTAGGTACTTTAAACGGTTGTTGGGGTGGTTGTGATTTGAGTTGTGGTTGTGATGGAGGAGTAGGAAAACTGGATGCAATATTCAGGTTGTAAAATTGTGGTGTCGGATTGAATTGGGTTTGAGATGCAAATCCTTGTTGAAACGCATATTGTTGTTTACGATAAATTTCATTTGGATTGAATTGTTGGGAACCGTATGGCGATTGAGGAGAGTTATTTTGCGACGGGGGAGTAGAGGAGTTTGACGATCCCCCGTATTGATGTTGGTTTGACGTTAGTAGGTNAAAAAAAAAAAAAAAAAAAAAAAAAAAAAAAAAAAAAAAAAAAAAAAAAAAAAAAAAAAAAATCGACCGTTTAATTAAAACGGTAATATACCCGTTTAAAAAGTTCCTGCCCAACGTACACATTATTTACTTTTTGTCAGATTTTATCTCGTCGTGGAAGTGAGGAGGAGCCAAACGGCGAAGCTTGGCGAGGGGGGCGGTGCAGCGGCGAAGCTCGGCGAGGGCGCCAGGTAGGCTCGGCGAAGTGCAACTCGTTACTACACCTAGCGCTCTTATAATTCATGGCAGCATATCAAATGCACCCTTACTCTGAAATGGCTACAGAAGATCTTCCATTAAAACTTAAAAGACACTTGACAATTTAATTTTTGGAAAGTTGTTTTCTGATTTTGACCTATATTTACTATAAACGGCAACTTCTATTTTCATATTCAATCATTCAACGCTTTATAAGTTGTTTGAATGTTTTCCCATATGGCACTTGCTTTACACCACTCGTTATGTACTTATGTAGAACTAGTGATAAGAGATATATAGTGTTAGTTTTATCATTTTGCAATATTCCATTACATCCCTTGAATGTTAACGTGTGAGAGAAAGTGAAAATACTTTTTCTATTAACTATTATCATTAGAACTTCCCGATTCCGTATTTTCTTGTTTTAGAACTAGGCATGCGTACGCAATGTTATTCTTTGTCTAAATCCTTGTATGTGTTTGTAACACTCTATTTGCAACAAAAAGAAAAAGTAAACAAAAAAACAACAATTTTGTGATAATCATAAGTGGTTTCTATATATAGCATATAATAGTTCTATTGATCAAGAAGAAAAATCGAGCTTTTAAATAACCAAAAGTGATTCCAACAAAGATAAATGATTTTATTGCCTATATGACCAAGCAAATGTAATTGCAGCTCGAATATTTTTGAGCTGAAACAAATACAGTTGCAACCCATAAATATTCGTCTTTCGTTGATGTCCTGTTAACCTGTGCTAACATAAACTTGACGGCCTACACGTCAAAATAACGCATCAAAGTGGGTCAAGTGGCGAAGCATTAGCTCAGATGTGACGACCATCAACACTCAGGACTTCAAATGGCCAGGTACTTATCAACTGATCGAGTGCATCACAGTGTTGTGGCTCCATTATTACCTCCAACATACGGTCCTTCAGTTAGTTGCAGCTACTTTTGTATCAATTTTTTACTATTGGTAACTTTTCTTTTAGAATGTAGGTATATAGTTTCTAATTATTTTACTATATACGAGGGGTGAAGCTAAGTTTGAGGGCTGATTTTGACATGTATATCTTTTCATTTACGAGTATTAATATAACCTATATAAAGTTTTTCACAGGGAACTTTGAATCAAATGAGAAGAAATCTTAAAATGAGAAGTATGAGAAATAATTATAATTACACATTAAAGATGCATTGACTTGTTAATATATTTTCTAGCTAAAAATTAAATGCACATACATATATTAGATGCATTTTAGCAAATTACGCAAATCCTATAGAGTTTTCGTCCTATGCCGGTCAAATATGTTGTAAGTTCTTCTTTGCATCATTTTCACTTCAAAAAATCACTTTCGAAACTAATTGTGACGCATCGAAATGAATAGAGATGCATCTATTTATAGTCGACGCATCTCAAATATGTATGAGAGAGAGAGAGAGACAGAGAGAGAGAGAGAGAGAGAGAGAGAGAGAGAGAGAGAGAGAGAGNTACACATTATTTACTTTTTGTCAGATTTTTATCTCGTCGTGGAAGTGAGGAGGAGCCAAACGGCGAAGCTTGGCGAGGGGGGCGGTGCAGCGGCGAAGCTCGGCGAGATCGGCGAGGGTGCCAGGTAGGCTCGGCGAAGGGCAACTCGTTACTACACCTAGCGCTCTTATAATTCATGGCAGCATATCAAATGCACCCTTACTCTGAAATGGCTACGGAAGATCTTCCATTAAAACTTAAAAGACACTTGACAATTTAATTTTTGGAAAGTTGTTTTCTGATTTTGACCTATATTTACTATAAACGGCAACTTCTATTTTCATATTCAATCATTCAACGATTTATAAGTTGTTTGAATGTTTTCCCATATGGCACTTGCTTTACACCACTCGTTATGTACTTATGTAGAACTAGTGATAAGAGATATATAGTGTTAGTTTTATCATTTTGCAATATTCCATTAAATCCCTTGAATATTAACGTGTGAGAGAAAGTGAAAATACTTTTTCTATTAACTATTATCATTAGAACTTCCCGATTCCGTATTTTCTTGTTTTAGAACTAGGCATGCGTACAGGCCCGGATTTGAGCATGTGCGGCATGGGCGACCGCACAGGGCCTCCGATTTTTAGGGGCCTCCGGTGTCTAAAACTTTGGTATTATTGTATAATCAGTTTTGGATGATTCAATCTCATCGGAAGATGATTTAGGATGTAGGAATATAAGGTCTTAATAACAAGAAAAGAAAGAAGCTTGTTCTGTACTTTAATGGTGGAATACGAAAGATAGGTTTGGAACTGAAGAAGATAACTAGCGGAATGAAATGTTTTCACAGGCCCCTAGGTTTTTATTCGTTTATTTCATTAGTCCTTTAACTTTTTACCTCGTCTTCATATTTTTTAAATTCAACCACTTTACCAATTTTGCATTTGTGGTTCAAAACTTGAGAATGTTTAAACTAACTAAACCTAACTTTCACAATAAATCTATTTTTTAAGTTTGAAACACGTCCTAAAAAAGTGTCTTTGCTATGATTTACTTTAATACATCTTCAATGTAATGCTTTATAGTTTACAAGTTTTTTGTAAAATGTTTAAAATGCTCAATTGTTACAACTAAAAAAGAAAGATGTATTTATATAAAAATATCGTTAGAAATTTATTTAATATATCGAAAGCAATGCATAACGGAGTTAATAGGTGTTGAGTTTACGAATACTTCATCTTTCAAAAGGCCTATTTAAAATAATGGCACAGGGCCTCCAAATTTCACGGGACGGCTCTGCATGCGTACACAATGTTATTCTTTGTCTAAATCCTTGTATGTGTTTGTAACACTCTATTTGCAACAAAAAGAAAAAGTAAACAAAAAAACAACAATTTTGTGATAATCAAAAGTGGTTTCTATATATAGCATATAATAGTTATAGTGATCAAGAAGAAAAATCGAGCTTTTAAATAACCAAAAGTGATTCCAACAAAGATAAATGATTTTATTGCCTATATGACCAAGCAAATGTAATTGCAGCTCGAATATTTTTGAAATACAGTTGCAACCCATAAATATTCGTCTTTCGTTGATGTCCTGTTAACCTGTGCTAACATAAACTTGACGGCCTACACGTCAAAATAACGCATCAAAGTGGGTCAAGTGGCGAAGCATTAGCTCAGATGTGACGACCATCAACACTTAGGACTTCAAATGGCCAGGTACTTATCAACTGATCGAGTGCATCAGAGTGTTGTGGCTCCATTATTACCTCCAACATACGGTCCTTCAGTTAGTTGCAGTACTTTTGTATCAATTTTTTACTATTGGTAACTTTTCTTTTAGAATGTAGGTATATAGTTTCTAATTATTTTACTATATACGAGGGGTGAAGCTAAGTTTGAGGGCTGATTTTGACATGTATATCTTTTCATTTACGAGTATTAATATAACCTATATAAAGTTTTTCACAGGGAACTTTGAATCAAATGAGAAAAAATATTAAAATGAGAAGTATGAGAAATAATTATAAGTACACATTAAAGATGCATTGACTTGTTAGATGCATCCCTAATCTTTTGATGCACCATAATATATTTTCTAACTAAAAATTAAATGCATACACATATATTAGATGCATTTTAGCAAATTATGCAAATCCTATAGAGTTTTCGTCCTATGCTGGTCAAATCTGTTGTAAGTTCTTCTTTGCATCATTTTCACTTCAAAAAATCACTTTCGAAACTAATTGTGATGCATCGAAATGAATAAAGATGCATCTAATTATAGTCGACGCATCTCAAATATGAGAGAGAGAAAGAGAGAGAGAGAGAGTACAATGTATTTGATGACAATGTTCTTCCTTTCAAGTTGGTTACATGATGAAGATGCAATTCCACAAAATGGTATGACTTCTAACTCTTCTTTTATTATTAACAATCTTGCTAGTGTTCCTTTACAGGTTGCCAATACTATCGATGACGAGATGCAACCCATAACCTAACATGCCATACACATCACACCTCCTGATGATGGTTATGTAGCACCAACTACTAAGCCAATTTTGGTTGAGCTTGAGAAGGAGTTAGGAGGCGAAGTCATATACACTACTGTGAATAACAAGGAGGCAAATGAGGAATGGAAGCAAATCACTCAACCACAACACGAAGTGTTCAATCCATCAGTCAATCTGGGTAAAGTAAGTAGGGAAATGAAATCTCCTTTAAGGTATAATTTTAATTTATCATTTCCCTATCCCATAACAAATTCACACCCTTACGGTGTTCATAGCTATTTTCACTCACACTTGATTTCACTTGAGGGGATGAACACCCTTTTACTCAGTAAATAAGGGTGGAGTCAAGCTCGTGACTCTAACAAAAACAAACGCTTCATGGGAGGCACCCCATGTCTATATTTTTATTTTTTTACTTTGGCTTTTGATTTTATTAGGATTTTATGCTTGGTATGTTTGTCCATCATTTTTACAGGTTTCTACAACGAATAAATAGAGGAGAAGTACTGGAGGGACCTCCTTGTGGTCTAAAGAATTCGAGTTTTCTGAGATTTACATCAGAGACTTTCTACGGCGTAATGTCATCATTGCTATTACGCTGTAACTATTTGCCAGCACGCACTAATTGTCAGGTTACTTTACTTACGGCGTAACTCAGTCACTGAAGTTACGCCGTAACTTCTTCCTGTAGTTAACCATTTTCAAAAACAAATTACCAAATTTGTATATTTTTAGTTTTTAAATGAACTTTGTGGGTGTGTTCCCTATAAACCCTCACGAGACTTCACTTGTCCACTTGGGACACCAAGTGGTTTAAAAGGCTTGTTGCATACGCTAAATGCAACCGTGATTCCTATGAAAGTGAGTTACGCTTTTTATTTTCTTTTGTTTTTCTTTTTTAGATTTTATGCTTGTGGTAGTTGCGTGATTTCAGGGATATGAAGTTTGCTCATTAGGCGAAGAGAAGGCACGTTTTCTCAAACATGATCCTTCTATCATTTTTCAAGAGCACATTTCTAGGAAGTTCTCGTTCCAATTCTACCTATCTCCTTTATATTCATTGCTTATTTTCGTACAAAAGGGACTTTGTACATTTCAAGTGGGGGAACGGGAGTAAAATTACAACTTGAACTTTATTTTGCCCATTTTACTAGTTTATTTTGAAATTATGCCATTTTTAAAATTTTGACATGTTTTTACGAACCTAACTAGAATAGTCCTTAGCCGAGCACATTTAGCCTTTGATTTCCATGGTGAGGTTTAACCTTTTCAGTTTCCCCTGATTTACCCCAAATCCATCAAAAATTAAGTTTGCCGGTAGTTTGTAGACTTTAAAACTTGGCCTTTTCATCATTTTGAGACCATAGACGAGTAGTGTTTTGAGTTTACTTGATACATTTGGAATAAACTTTTCGAGAAGGCAATATCATAGGAATAACACCCAAATAGCCTATATGTGTGCGTTTATCGATTAGTCATATTGACTCTTTGACCCCCGTGTTTAAACGCTTTTGTTGCACTCACCTTTAGTGCAAGATACCCTTAGATACACTCTTCAGAGCCATTCTTTCGTTTCTAACCCTTATAATTATTATTTCAATAAACCTATTCGCCTTAGCCTACCGTGTAGTCTTGGTCTATGATTGGAAAGTCGCCACTTGCCCCAGTTTGAGGTTCGAGTTAAGAGATTCAGAAATCACGCCTACGTTGAAGACCTATCCTTGAAGATCATTTGAGACCACCAAATATTCCATGTGTGATTCATCTCTAGTGGGGGATGCTTTTATTAGTTTTTGTAATTTAGTTGAAAAAAAAATGTGAAATTCCGTATGTAGATATTTTATTTTCGGTGCAACAATGTATAGCACCTTGTTTGAGGTTATAAAGATTTAGTATCGAGGAGGCCACTTCAATCACTTATGAAGAATTGAGTTGGTTGTTTCTATTGACCAACATGAAGACCAAGTGTTGTGCCCATCATGACGTCCTCTAATGGCACATTCACTTGTTATATGATCCAGTTTTTGCGTCTTGGAAGCTTTATCTTTGTATGAATGGCAAGTGGCATCGACTCGATTGTGGACTAAGACTATTTGCTTCGATTGTGTGCATCTCATGTCTTATCCTACCTTTTAGTTGTGAATCATGCTTAGGTAAGGGATTTGAGCAGTCATTGGTGTCTGATATGTGCCTTTTTACACATATCCTTTACTCCATTTTACGAACCAAAAAGACCAAAAACACCTAAAAACGATCATTACAAATATCCTTGGAGTGTGTTTTTGCGTGTTTCAGGTACAATGGATTGAAAACAGACGAAAAACGGAGCAAAGTATGTAGAAATGTCAAAACTGGTCCCTAAACTTTTAGAAAATGTCAGAAATGGTCCTTGGAAAGAAATTATGAAGAAAAAAGTCAACAAAAGTCCGCCAAGAATCATCTAATGACATTTTGAGTCCTTGGATTGCAATTTTCAAAGATTGGCGATTATGGTCCCTCAAGTTTCCAAAGTTGGCAAAAATGGTCCCCGGATATTTTAGTTTGGAAAATAAACTTCAAGGGACCTTGTGGAATCAAAAATTGGCAGAAAAGATCCTTGGAATAACTTTGGAAAAGTTGGCAGATATGGTCCCTGGAATTTCAGCATTTACATGTTTGGTCCTTATGTTTACTTAACTTACAAAACAAATAAACCCAACACACACTTTTAATATAACCCAACCTACTAAACCTAACCCTTTTATTTAATCCTAAACCCACTAACCTAAAACCTATCCCTTGGCCCAAGTTACTTCCAGCCCAACTTCACCAATAAAAAAAGACCCACCCACGTTTAATATTTATCCTCGGTCAAACCTCCCCGGTCAAACACTTCATCCCTAACCTCGTTTACCCGCCATACAACACCATCACCTCCACTACTTCCATAGCTTTTTCTATCACACTCCACCACCCTACCTTTCACCTTCCCCCATATCACCTCATCCAAGGATAAGTCACAAGATACCAAGCCACGCTGGCAATCCACCAAAACCACTTTGGCGCAAAAATCCAATTAAAGGCTGTGATCACTCATATTTCAATCCTATGGTTGGGATTTGTTCAAAGAAGCACAAAGATGACATTTATGCTGTTTGCACTCACAGAAGAAGCACAAGAGCAAGGAAACCCTAGTCTTAGCTTTTTAGTATAAATAGGAAGCTTGTGTAAGCCTCAGGGGGCATCTTTTTTCTTAGTCTTTTAATTCAGTAGCCTTAATTTTAGTCTTGTAACCTTTTTATTGAAAGTAATTTAATGTTATCAGTTTATTTCAAGTCCATTGTTCATTTTTTAAAGTTCAAAATTTTAGCAAAAGTGATTGTTTATGCTTAATTGTTGTTACAAATTAACTCAAAAGCTCTCCTAAGCTTTCTGAGTTACTATTTTAAGCTAAAAACTAAAAATTCTAATAATACAAAAAAAAAAGAAAAAGAAAATACATAAAAAAATCAAAAATTAATAAAAAAAAACATGAAGAATATGGCAAGGAGCATGGTAAATACAGGATGGCCATGGGTTAGAGCTCTTGGGAGCATTAGGATGGTGGTTTAAGGTTCTGGTTCAACCTCAGTTATGTGCTTTTGGATCTCTTGTAAGACTTGCTTCAATTTTCTTAGCATAATCTGTATTAATTAGTTAATTTTGTTCTTTGTTGTTTAAATCCATCTATTTGTGTTAGTTAATGATTAGTAAGTGCCTAAGTCTCAGTTATATGTATTCAATCTGTTAATTGCTTTGTAACCTTGTTGAATCAATTTTTAAAGGAGTGTTTGGCATTGCTAGTTTAAATGTTTCCCTGTGTGTTTCATGGGGTACTAACTGCTTAGACACAACTCTTAGGGTTATTATAGAACATTCAAAACCTTACTTTGGTAGTTCTTTAAGAAAAAGTCAAAAATTACCTTTTAATCCATTTAACTGTTTAACTGTTAGGTTTTGGGATATTCAAATCATTCATTCCAGTTCAAAAGTAGACAATCTATGTCGTTCTAGCTTTCATTTAACCTGAAACAACAATCTCAGTAACTTAGATCCTCTAGAAATTCATAAAGGTCAAAAGTTTTCAAAAACATAAAAAGTCAAAGTTTCATATACAGAATAATGGGACAGTTTTGTAGATCAAGTGTAGGGTTCATGTTTGAGTGGAAATGAATAACGATTGATGTTTTGTAAACCTTGGTTGCTTTTTTATTAAAATCAAAAAGAAATTCCCAAATTGAAGCTCATTTGCCCCTCTTAATCTGATCTTGAAGTTGCCCATCTGAGCATCTATTTGCCCTGTACCTAGCAGACTAGTTTTGACCCATTTTTTTATTGACCATAATTTGATCAATTCTGGGGCATTGGGTGTGATTCTTGTTGTTTTAGACACTCTCCTAGGTTGTTTTTAGAATGATGCTTTTTGTTGTCCCTTATGTGCTTATTTGACAACTTATTTTTGCCTTTGAAACCCCCCTTTGGCTTCTGCTGCTGCTGTTTATGCTCAGTCAACTGAGCTTGTTTGATTTAGGATTTTGCTTGATCTAGCTTGTAGTATTGTTGTTATTAGTTGTTGTTTGTTGTTTAGTTTTTGTTTGTTTAAGCTTTTGTGGCTCATCGGCTGAGTTGTGTGGTATAAATAACTCAAAAAGCTCACTTGAACTCACAATCTCCCAACTGTTGAGATATTAAGCTTAATTCAAGCTTTTCTGCTAAAGTGGTTTTGTTAAAGTGTTCAAAATTGTTGTTAAAATGAATTGCAAAAAGAAAATTTGAAAAAAAAAATAATTGCAAAAAAAAGGTCTGGGTGGGATTCGAACCCCATACCTCTTGGATATCTAAGCCTCAACACCACACACCTTAACCAAACGTGCCCTTGGGCCTTTTCTGCTATAACTCCCTTCATTAATTCCTTTATATAGTTTTTAGCTTGTTTTTCCTTATTAGCTTATAAACTGCTTTTTACTGCTTATTTCAACTTCTTTTTCCAAAAGTTTATTTTTGTTAGTTTAGTTTTAGCTTAAGTTAATTTCCAGAAAAAATTTCAGATTTATTTAAATTAGTTTAGTATTTATTTTGATTTAATTTAGCTAAATTTTTTTTTAATCATAATAAATAGAATTTTTATTAAATTTTTAATTTTCTTTTTTCTAAAATTTTCTTTTGTAATTTAGTGCGTAGGATAATTGTTTGTATGCCCGTAGTACTTTCCGTGCTTAGATTTCACTTTTTATTTTGCGCGTTGAAGTTTATTTTAAACCAAACACGCGTTTTTAGTTTATTTGCTTACGTAATTGTTCCACAACACCAAATAACTTCACAATCCATCCTTACAAGCATTTTAATCTCGAATCTTACACGATATTGCCCATTCACACCTCGTTGGGACACGACCCGGGTAATCACTTGCCCGATATCACATATATATACATTGTATTCACGGATTTTGCAAGTTGGCCTCTTCACAAAGGTTGATTAGTGAACTCCCCTCACGTATACTTTGTATGTGTTTGATACGTACATTCTGCACGAATCTTTGGCGAGGAGTCGAAACGGTATAGAGCGATCCAATGAACTTCGCCCTAGTGAGAGATCCATTCTTCTCTCCCGCTCCTTTGTGCGTTTTTCCTTAAAGGTTAACCTCGCGTTTGTGATTATTGGTTTAAGTTCACCTTGTATTTTTGTTGCTCTCGTTTTAATTGATATGTTTTTCGAAAAACCCAAAAATAATCTTCTTATTCTCTTTACCGTTTAATTCTATCTTCCCATCCCTCGTTAATGTTTAATTCTTATGTCATCACTCGACTATCACTGTTTTCATTGTAAAGGTCCAGTGGACGATAATCATCGTTGTTACAAGTGTGCGTGTGAGCGGTGTGGAAGTAGTGTTAGAGATGGATTTTGTAAATGGTGCAAAGCAAATCCGGATGCTTTCAATGATTCTCAAAGTCTTCCCGATCACCCTCCACAACCCCAACTATCTTCGTTTGATCAACATAATTGTTATATTTGTGGATATCTTTTAGGAGATGGTTCAGTTTGTGAACGATGTTTTTGTAAAGGATGCGGGTTTACCCATGGACTTTGTATGTGTTGCACTTCTGAAATCGAAAATACCTTCACTTATCAAAATTTTCAAAACGATTTCAGCCACCCTTTTCCGAATTCCTTTGAGCAAGAACCGTGCTATTTCAAAGATACATCACTTCAAAATGCACCGAATGTTTCTTGTGCAAGTTGTGGGGGTCCTCATGACGATTATCAATGTCAATCATGGAGTCAAAATTACTATGAACCTAATCATTGTTCTAGTTTTGATACTCCCGGTTTTGACAAAGTCCAACCCCCACAGTATCCCGTCATTCATCACTATCCTCAGGAAAAATCTATGGCAGAATTGCTAGCCGAAGAACGAGCAGCTCGCAACGAAAAATCTATTGCAGAATTATTGGCAATAGAGCAAGCTGCTAAAAGATATTCTCAATTTCTCAAGGCTGCCATTTTCGATGAGGATGATGAGGACACCATTCAAATGAAGGAATACTATGAGAATTCGTCAGCTGCAATCATTCCCGTCCATAAAACGCAAGAAGACAAGAGTATGGCAGAATTGCTAGCAGAAGAGCAGATGGAACGTCTAAAAGCTCTTTATGCTAGCAACGACGATGAAGAGGACGACGAGGAGAGTGTTATAATTTTGAAAGGTATTATTTCTCAACCCCCTCAGTCTATTGCAATCACATCATTCTTTCCGACTACGGACCTCGAAGACTCTCTCAATATGGGGGATGAGCATCTTAGCACTATTCCTGAAAAGGAATCAAACGAATTCATAAAGTATAGTGTTGAGAACCTTATCCCAATCCCAAGTGAGTTTGAGGATATATCCTATAGTGAATATGAGTGGTCATATTGTGATGATTATCCTCTTGACATTTCTGAGGATATTTCCGGGATTTTCTCTAACCCTCTTTTCAAATTCATCAATGATTTTTCCTCTAGTGATAACGAATCACTTTTGGATGAGGACGTTCCAAATGAAAGTATCAAAATCTATTCGAACTCTCTTTTTGAATTTGCTGACGAGTACTTTTCTAGCGATGTAAATCCTCTCTTTGATGAAGTGTTAGAGAAAGATGAGGTCAAGGACTCTATTGATTCTAAACTTGACGATAAGGCCTTAATTCTTAATCCCGAGATTCATATGGACATATTTTCTCCGACATATGTGACTATTCCCTTTAAGGATCGCCATTATATTGACTTCACATATGTCTTCGAGTTTTTCTACCTTTCTTCACCTATACGGTGACTTGTCCTTCACTTCTCTCCTTCGGAAGTGAGAACACCATTTTTGACCCCGGCATATCCATTTATCATTCTTTTGAGCCGGGTGTATCTCATCGGAATGGAACTTTCATTAAATTCAATGTTTATTCAAACATCTTGAATGAAAGTCAGATGAAGATTTTCTCTTCCACTTGCTCCCCCATGGACCAATGAATTCGGGGTCGAGTCAAGCTAGTGACTCGGTTAACAAAAACATTAGCACCACATGGGTTTTCACCCATGTTTCTGACTTCTTTCTATTTTCTAACACTAAGTGTGGGGAATTTCCTCTACTTGTTTGCTTCTTGTGTGTTGTTTTCTCTTATTTTCAGGTTTCCCTTAGATCGTGATGATTGATGCGCCTGTTTTCAATCCAGCCGCCCAATATCCGATCTTTTTGCTAACGATTATCTAGGGATATCTTTTTAAATCCTTTTTGTGAAAAAAGATTTCTTTCCCACACTTGGCTAGCAGTATTACCTTTTTACATTCTATAGTGTCGGCATAATAATCGGTACTTTGAATATTGAGGGCAATATTCAATTCTAAGTGTGGGGGGAATTCTGGCGAATTTGATCACACGTGTACCTTCTAGTGCCTTAGTACCCCCGTTTTGACCATTTGTTTTTTCACTTGGTGGAAGTGCTTTGCACTAACACAACAAATGGTTATCAGTCCACTATGTCTAACCTACATAAGGACTGGCTAATCCGAGAGCAAACGGCTCTTGGTAAAGATATCTCAAATCTGTTTATGGCTGACAATTTGCCAAAAATTGTATGGTATTCAACTCACCATATCTTTGATTGTAAAGATTTGGCTAGCCCACAAGGTTATGGCTTGTGGTAAAGGCAGTAGAAAACCATAATTGGTAATCAACTCACCAAGATGATAACTGTATTCTATCAAAGAGTTGGCTAGTCCAAAAGCAAACGGCTTTCGGTAAAGACAAATCAAATCTGTTAATAGCTGATGGTTTGCTAAAAATCATTTGGTTATCAATGTACCA
>LBNU01014360.1:1616-29483 GCA_014162995.1 Artemisia annua | reverse complement strand
ACCACGATAAACAATCGTGTTGTGGTTTGATCGTTCTATCTCTTTACTTGCATGCTTTATATATATTATGTTGTGTTCACATATTATCTTTGAGTTGGTCAAAGTATTTCCATTCATATAATAAAGCAAAACGTCGAGTATATCTTTGATTAAAACGGGTAATTTGTAAAAGATAATTAACGTAAAAAGCGGTAAACTATTCAACCCCCCTTCTAGTTTTCCACAGAATACTCACCAGTAGGATTGACTGGTTCCAGAGAATCAGCAGATGGCTCATGAGGAGCAATAGGCCTAGGAGAATCCACAGGCTGGTCATCCGCAGCAATTGATGCAGATGCTTCAGCAGCATTGGATGGGCCAGCAACATTAGCTGCTGATGCACTGGCATCAGCAGGTTCAGGAGTGGGTGGATTCCTATCCTTAGCAGCATCAGGGCTGGGTGGATTACCACCTTCAGCAGCAGGGCTGGGTGGATTACCACCTTCAGCAGCATGCCCTTCAGCAGCATCAGCATTGCCAACAGGCAACATAGCTGGTGTTAAAGGCCAATGTGCACCATTATAGTTACTAACCATACTTGAAAATACTTTAGAGGTTAAATCTATAATAGGTCTATGTATTCTGTCACGTGTTTCAATACCTATTATAATTTGAAGAAATCTAGGGTACATATAGAACTTATTCTTATCAGCATTAATATTACTAATCATGCTATGAAAAATATACCTAGAAAAGTTAAAAGTAGTACCCTGTGACAAGCAAACAATACTACAAGCCAGATAAGTAGAAAATTGGTCCCATCCTCCAGTCTTATTACTAATACACTTCAACAAAGTATGCACCAAGAACTTCCATTTGGGGCAAAGTAGTTTCTTGTACCAGGCTGTCTTTCTATCACCCCGATAACCAATAGCCTGTAACCCAGGAAGTATCACTTCCTTGTCTTCATGATAGTCACCATCTTCATCATCCAGTTGAATTCTAGTGTGGACCACAAACTCTGTAACAACATACTTTTTCCCATCAATGGTAGCCGTTATCTTTGTGTCATCATCTCCTATCGTAGCAGACTCCCAGAATTGTGTAACCAATGATTCACACACAAGTGTGGGATAGTGTGTAAGAGCAAAGTGAAGTTTAGAGCGCTTCAAGAACTCTACCATTGGATCAAATAGTTCTCTTCCCTTTGCTGTGCCCAAAACTGCAATTTGGTTGTGATCACTCTTGAAGACGATATTGGCCATGTGTGGATTTGAGAAAAATAATGAAATTGAGAAGTTGAGAAATGGGTTTGAGGTTATAACGAGTGGGAAGTAGTTATTTTGGGTGTGGGATTAACACGATTGGTTATTTAAGGAAGTTACCAAATCGTGGGGTTTAATTGACAACGAATCTTGGAAAGAAACGTTTGACCAATTTTGGACTTTCATTACTTACCCCAAATAAAACCCAAAACTTTAACCCGTTGAGCGCAGAATGAAAAGTCAATCCGTAGAATCTTATGGTCAATCCGTAGAACCAAAGCTTCAGCAGAATGTACACTGTAGAAAAATATCTACAGGCTGTCATCAGTAAATACCCATTGAATCGACTCCTCATTAAATGCCTTAACTGCTCAATCAATTCTATAAATAACCCTCAAATCACACTTAACCCACCATTAACCTTTGATTAACAAAAATTACATACACATTCTTATCATCAGCAGAAATCATGAACCCAATTGAAATCTCCTCTGATTCATCATCAGATTCAGAGGCCACCTCATCATGGCTATCCTGTTTCCCACCTGGTGTACAACCAGGATGGCGTACCAAGGAACAAGCAAGAAAGCGGCGACATGATGTTCCTTTGGATGAGGATGATGTTCCTTCGGATGAGGAAGGAGGTTTGGAACCACCTCCCATTGCTGCTATTCTGCCTAGGACAAATGACCTCGTAGTGCTCAATCCTAGTGCATACCAAGCATCCAATCCAGCCAAAACCCCATCACCTGAACCTTCAGAGGACACACGCCCATTGGTCCCCTACCCATCAGATAGAGAACTTGTCTCTCCATTCCTTTATACATCCTCAGATGAGGAAGACCCAACCTACCATCCTCCTGGTACTCCAGAGAGACCACAATCACGACCACATTCTTCTTCAGTTCTATTGGCTTCTTCTTGCTAACAAGGGCAAGAAAGGTCAATCCACCACTCCCAGAGGGAAGGTCAGTGGTGATTGGGCTCCATTGTCCAAGGATGCATGATACTTATTGTAAGGACAAGAAGAAGTGAAAAATGAAGGAGGTGGAAGGAAAAGGGAAAGGAAAGATGGATTAGAGGTCCAGTGTCACCACTGCCATAAGAACCAGTAAAATCAGAAGCTGCAGTGGGTGATTGTTTTGAGTGATAGGTGTTAGGTATTAGGTGTCTGGTTATTAGCTAGTTAGTTGGTGTGTATCTGAATAAATCTTTTGTAATTGCATCCTTGATGTAACTTTTGATAAATAAATGAAAGAGGTTCCCTTGTTTATTATTTGTGATGATATTGTTTCTTCATGTCTCATTTATCTTTCACAGTACTTTATTTTAACTCCACTGAATTAATTCAATGCCACTGATAAAACTCTATACTTCTGAGCACTCTATTCCACTGAAGTAATCCGGAGCAACCATTCAGCAGAATTCAATGGAGCACAATCAGCAGAACCAACTTTGCACTAGTCCGTAGGAACCATTCAATAGAAACAGATTTAGCACAATTCAGTAGCAACCATTCAGCAGAAACAGATTTGACACAATTCAGTAGCAACCATTCAGCAAAAACATATAAATGCAAAATAGACACACCAAACAAAGCACACAAAACAAACTAAAACATAAAATGGTTAGTTTATTCAACATAAAACCTACAAAACAAAGTTAGTTTACCATATCAAAACTAAATACAAATTACAACTAAATATACATCTATAATCCTCCCCTGAGGCATATGCCTCCCCTCAAACATAGCATTCAAGGGTTTACCTTCCCAATGTGGACAACTAAGTGTTGAAACCTAGGTCCATCAAAAGCCTTTGTTAAAAGATCAGCAACATTATCATCTGCATGGACTTTAAGCACCTGAATTAAGTGTTTTTCATTTGCATCCCTAATAAAATGGTGCCTAATTTCAATGTGCTTAGTTCTATTATGATACACTGGATTCTTGACTATGCATATTGTATTTTGGTTATCAATAAAGATTCTAGTGTTCATGAAATTGAACCCATAATCAAGCATTTGATTTTGCATCCAAAGTACCTGGCCACAACAATTGGCAGCAGCAACATACTCAGCTTCAGTAGAAGAGTTAGCCACAATAGTCTGCTTCTTGCATTGCCAAGAAATCAACCTTCTTCCAAAAAATTGACACCCTCCAGTAGTAGACTTCCTATCTAGATTTTCCCCTACATGATCACTGTCACTGTATGCTTCCAACACAAAAGGAGAATCCCTTGGGTACCAAAGACCTAGCTTAGGTTGGCATTTAAGATACTTAAAGATTTTCTTCACTGCATTGAGGTGGGAAGTCAAGGGTGTGACTTGATGCCTAGAACAAGCACTGACTGCAAAAGTGATATCAGGCCTTGAAGCTGTCAAATACATCAGTGAACCAATCATTGACCTGTATAGATGTACATTAACAGTAGGATCTGGGTCAAGATTATTCTTTGGCTTTGGAGCTTCATAAGGTGTAGTTGCAGTCCTACTATTGTCCATATCAAACTTCTGAAGTATGTCCTTCACATACTTCTCTTGATGGATGAAAATACCATCTGACTTTTGTTGTATTTGCAGACCCAAAAAGAAAGTAAGCTCTCCCATAGCACTCATTTGAAATTCACCTTTCATTAATTCCTCAAACTCCCTGCACCAAGCTTCCTTAGTGGAGCCAAAGATGATGTCATCCACATAAACTTGAACAAGAATGATATCCCTGGAATTCTTCTTGATAAAGAGTGTTTTATCAATAGCTCCTCTTCTATATCCATGCTTCAGCAGGAATGCAGATAGCCTAGCATACCAAGCTCTAGGTGCTTGGTGAAGTCAATAGAGAGCTTTAACCACTTTATAGACATGGTTAGGATGTTCTGGATCTTTAAAACCTTTGGGTTGAGTGACATAGACTTCTTCTTCAATCTTCCCATAAAGAAAAGCACCTTTGACATCCATTTGATAAACCATGAAACCCTTATAAGATGCAAAGGCCAGAAACAATCTAATGGCCTCAACCCTTGCCACTGGTGCAAACACTTCATCATAATCAATCCCTTCTTCTTGTCTGAATCCTTGAGCTACTAATCTAGCCTTATTTTTTACCACAATGCCCCTTGCATCCCTTTTGTTTTTCAAAATCCATTTTGTCCCAATTGCAAACTTCCCATCAGGTAGAGGTACAAGTATCCACACTTCTTGATTTTTAAATTGTTGCATCTCCTCTTGCATAGCTTCTACCCAACTTTCAATCCCTAGTGCTTGTGCCACACTTGTTGGTTCAACTTGAGATAAGAAACAAGCAAACAGACAACGTTGTTGATCTGGTGATTGTCTCTTTGTTGACCCATGACATAGGTAACAAAAGCATATTCTCCAAACTGTGCCTTCTTCACAGTACTTCTAGTTTGAACACTTGCATTGGGATTTCCAAGAATATTGGTTTGAGGATGTAGAGTGTTGATCCTCTTAGTAGGGATGGTATTAACTTCAACTGTAGGTTGAATGTTACTCATAGTTGGGGCTAAGTCATCATCATAAGAAGAAGAACTGAAAATGCCAGCACTTTGTTCATGATTACCAAGATCTGTGGAACTTGGAAATCTTCCATAAGGTTCTTCAAAGTTAGGGGATAATCCTGTAGGTCTGGTAGAATGATCAGCAGAACCAAAAGAGACACCATCTGCAGAATTAGGGATGTCAGCAGCAACTGGAGAACTATCAGCAGAATTATGATTGCTGCTGGATGCTTGTGCTGCTTGTCTGATTAGTGCCTCAGCATCTCTTGCAAACTCCAAACCAATTCTCTCAGCTTCTTGTTTGGCTGCATATTCTTGCTTCTGAAGTCTAGCAAGATCTTCTGCATAATTTGACTCATCCTCATTCTGGCCAGTTGTATCTTTAGCACCATGACCTGCAAGATGGTTAGGGGAAAAGGAAGGTACAAAAATGGTGTGGTCATCAAGATCAGACTCACTATCTGATTCATCATCCAGGGTACCTCCATTGTTAGTGGGGAGACTCTTGTGTACCTACAGATTGGTTAGCAACAAATCTAGTATAGCCCAAGTAATCAGTTAAGTAGTCCAGGTCAAAATATCAAGCATGAACTTGTCCCTGAACATTAGGCTTTTCTTCTAGGTATCTCAGGTTAGGAGTCTCCCCTATAAGCCTTGCTATGAGCTGAATAGCCCACAATATACCCCTCATCAGCTTTCTCATCAAATTTACCTAGTTGATCACTAGTGTTTAAAATGGTCACATGACATCCAAAAGGTCTGAGGTGAATAATGCTGGGAACTTTCCCAGTGAGTAGTTCATAAGGTTTCTTGTTATGAGGTCTAGTAATGGATACCCTGTTCAGAACATAACAAGCAGTGCTTACTGCCTCAGTCCAGAACATAGTGGGTAATTTAGAGTCAGCAAGCATGGATCTTGCTACCTCTATTAAGGTCCTATTTTTCCTTTCAGCAACCACATTTTGTTGTGGTGTTTTGGCATTGCTATAGTCCCTTTTTATCCCCTTAGACCCACAAAGTTCTATTAAAAAAACATTTTTGAACTCTGTTCCATTATTACACCTAATACTTTTAACCTTTTTGTTTAGCTGGTTTTCAGCAAGAGTAATAAATTCTTTTAGAGTTGGAAAAGTTTCATCTTTAGTTCTCAAAAAGAATACCCAACAAAATCTGCTATAGTCATCTGTGATTACCAGACAATAGTACTTGTGATCAATACTTCTGACTTGAGTTGGACAAAAAAGATCCATGTGCAGCAGCTGAAGAGGTTCAGTGATAGTGCTCACAACTATAATGGCTTTGTAGGAGGCTTTGTGTTGCTTTCCTTTGTTGCAGGCAACACAATTGTGTTCATTGGTGAAGATTTTAGGAGGAAGCCCATGAACTAGACCAAGTTTGGAAAGCTTGTTAATGGTCTTGAAGTTCACATGAGCCATCCTTCTATGCCACTTTGTAGACTCATCCAGGGATGCTTTAGCCACCAAACATGTTAATTGTATAAATTGTGGTTTCTAGGAACTCTCAGCAGAATGGTTGTATCTTCTGGAAGTTTGAAATCTTTGGAGAGTACAAGACATTCATCCTCAGAGAAGAATACTTTTCTCTTGGTGTCACAAATTTGTGAGACTGAGAACAAGTTGAAATTTTGCAGTTCCTTGACATACAATAGTACACATTCTCAAAGTCCAACTTAGAGGTTCTGATTGTTCCTTTCCCAGTGATTCTAGCATCTCCTCCACCAAAAGTCACATTGCCTCCTCCTTGTATGGGCACAAAATTATACATCTTTTCTCTATTCCCTGACATGCTTCTTGAACAACCACTATCTACTATGCCTACATCTTTACTTTTAAGAGGATGCTCCTACAACAACAACAAAAATATACAAAAATTAGTACACTTTGGAGACTCAAGTCATCACTGACTTGAGCCTGCCTTGTGGATCATAACAAGTAGGCCATGTAGATTTATAAGATCCACCATTGTTCTTGGCTCTTCTATGAAAATTAGGTCCCTTTTTATTCCAAGAACAACCTGCTGAGGGCTTAACAGCAGTATCCCAATATCCCCCTCCCACATACATTAAGTCATGAAATCCAGGCCAATAACCATTCTGAAAATAAGTACTTGTTGGTCTCATAAATGGTCTTGCAACAGGTCTTCTCCAACTTGATGGAGAGGTTTTATCAGTATACAAATGCTTGTCAGCAGAAACTGACTTATCCGCAGCAATGTGTTTGCTGATTTTCTAGGTTGTTTGTGGAACATAAGATGGTATATCATTAACATTTTTCCACATTGGTCTGGGTTTCTTTTGGTCAGCACTAACACCCATTCTCTGCTCATGAAAAGTACAATCCTTAATCAAATGAAATTTACTTCCACAAACAAAACATTTCTTCTTTTTAGAAGATTTATTCAAAGTAAAAGATGTTCCATTACATGCAAAAGTACTCAATCCACAAACATTAATAGAATTGTTTTTGACAGAATTAAAATTATTGTTTTGCAGAGAATTAAATGACAAGTCTCCAAGGATAGCTGTCTTTGAATTTGGTTCATCAGCAGCAACTCTAACAGACTTGTAGGGAATCTTGGGTTTAGGCTTGGGTGAGGTCTTGGGAAGGTCAGACTTTTCACTTGAATCACAACTGGTATAAGTAGTAGACCCTTGGTCAGAGGACTTGTCACTGTCAGAACAAGAGACAAAGTCAGTAGATTTACAATCAGGGTCTGGCAAGTCACATTGGGTGAGGTCTTGGGAAGGTCAGACTTTTCACTTGAATCACAACTGGTATAAGTAGTAGACCCTTGGTCAGAGGACTTGTCACTGTCAGAACAAGAGACAAAGTCAGTAGATTTACAATCAGGGTCTGGCAAGTCACATGACTTTTTGCCATATAGATGGTGTAATCCATCAAAGTCTGAAGTTTTGGTGGTGGACATATGTTCTCCTCTAATTGGTCCAGATACAGCATGTAATGCTCCTTCTTTTACATAATTTTCTAATCATGCTGGTGTAGATTTTTTTCATATCATTGATAGCCTCTACACCTACATATTTCTTAAAACCTAAACCTACCTCAGATTTTACAGATTGACTACCATAGAGAAAACTAGCTAACTTGTTGCCTGAAATTAACCATTGATTATGTCTAGCTACTTCCTCATCTAACTTCTTTTGCAATACTTGTTTTTCTGAATCTATTCTATCCTTTTCTTTCTCAGAACATGCTAACTCATTTTTAGTACATAGTAAATCCCTTTCTAACACCCTAATCTTTTCTTCATAAGCAAGCTGATTCTTTTGAAACCAAATTTTTTGTTGTTCTAACGTTTTAAACCATTTTTGTGAGCTTGAAGCTCCACACAGCATTCATTATATTTAGGTTTCATATCATCATAAGCCTCCTTAAGTTCATTATATCTTTCAGCACAACCAAAAATACAATTATGTACCTGAGAGATGCCCATAAAGGCAACTTGATCATGCTGATCCTTTGTGTCACACCAGGCCAGTATTCCACTCAGCTCAGAACCATCAACCTCATCATCCTCAGGCTCATGTGCCTTCCAGTTCACATGCTCATCCAAAGAGATCATAGCTTTGGCATTTCCAGCTTCCACTTGATTCTGCTGATAGGCAGAGTACTTAACCTCATCTTCAGCCTTCCTTTCCTTGCACTCTCTTTTGAAGTGACCTATCTGCCCACAAGTAAAGAACTTGACCTTCCTTCTATCAAATCTAGCTGGTTCACTTTTCTTAAATTTGAACTTTCTCCCTGCCTTGTTCTCAAACTTCTTGATATTCAATGAGAGCATGGCGAACTGCCACTTCAAGTTCATCTCTTCCAAATCTAATGGGTCCATTTGATCAAAATCCTCATAGGCCAGTTGCTGCTGATCTTCATAATCAGCAACAAAAGAGTGAATTACNGAAGTGACCTATCTGCCCACAAGTAAAGAACTTGACCTTCCTTCTATCAAATCTAGCTGGTTCACTTTTCTTAAATTTGAACTTTCTCCCTGCCTTGTTCTCAAACTTCTTGATATTCAATGAGAGCATGGCGAACTGCCACTTCAAGTTCATCTCTTCCAAATCTAATGGGTCCATTTGATCAAAATCCTCATAGGCCAGTTGCTGCTGATCTTCATAATCAGCAACAAAAGAGTGAATTACATCTTCTAATACACCACTAGACTGAGATTGAGGTTTTTGGAGTGCTGTAGGAAGATGATGATGCTGAGGAGGTTGGACTTGCAACATGAGTCATCTTATTAGAGGTTGTGCTTACAAAGGCTGAGTAATTGGGAGTGGATGGACGAATGTGACTTCTGACATCAGGCTCAAGGGTTTTGAGCTTGTTGTAGAGATCATCAAAAGTGTAATTATCCGGTCCACCTTTAGCTTTGAGGGCAATGCTCACTTGCAACCAAGAGGGGGGTAAAGATCGTAAGAACTTGGCATTGCAGTCCTCATTATCTGGCTTGGCCTTCATCTGATTCAATTGACTCAAAATCCTTTGAAATCTATCATACCCCTTGTAAACTCCTTCTTCTTCTGAGATCTGGAATTCTTGGAACTGTTGTTTGAGCATTGATTTCCTCATCCTCTTTGACTCTTCATTCCCACCAAACCTTGCTTGAATGGCCATCCAGATGTCCTTTGCATCCTGCATATAGTGAAAATCACCCATATGATCATCTGGTATAGCCTGAAGGAGAATAGTTCTAGCTTTGCTTTCTCTCTGAACCGCTAGAGCTTCTTCAGCAGTTGCAGGAGGAAGGATGGAAATCCTACCATCAGGATCTGTGGTATGCTTCTTTGGAGAGTTACCCTTAAGGACAACACTCCAAAGATGATAATCAATGTTAGTGATCCAATTCTGCATCTTCATTGCCCACAACTCATACTCTTCCTTCTTGAGATATGGGAATTTAGCATTGCTGGTACTGGTGAGTGATGATGTAATTTACTATAAAGTTGAGGAGTTGAGTTGTTGCTGAGTGACTTCAGAACCATCAACTGATCTTGGCATTGTTTTTGATTGTGAGGGTGTAAAAGAGATGTAAAGTTGATTTTGTTATTAGTATTCAAGACTCTCCCGAGGCTCTGATACCACTTGTTGAACCTTAGACCTTGATAGATCTTTGAGCCTACGTGGATCATTAGTAATGCTTATGTAATCACAAACACACTAATGGAGAAGCTCTGCAACTTGTATTCTATAGCGGAATTAAATACAAGAAGACACAAATAACTAAAAACTCTTGATCCTCTATGGATCTTTTATTAAACGTAATTCTATTCAATGCATAATGTCTAACCAGTTGTTCCTTTTATACTACAAGGAACCCTAATCCTTCTTACAAAAAACAAATAACATTAAGACAATAAAAGATATGCTACATATCTTGTCCTAAAATAATCTAAACATATCTTCTATCACATTCTACGAAATACTATATCCGCAGAATCATATCGTCCACAGGAGCACTTCAGTCCGCAGAAACTCTTGTGTCAGTAGGAACCATCGCAGAAACCACTTCAGTAGAAGTCCATCAGTAGTATCGTCAATAATTCCCAACAATCCAATATGGCAACAAGACCAGCTACACAAATCTTGCTGCAACATGATCAACAAACAAAATTCACCCATAAGTTGCACCAAGACCATAACCTCATAATTACCTCCAAGACCTCCTCCCTTACTTGACCATTAAACCAGCACCCGCAATAGCCAAGGGGAAAGAAGGAATGGCATCATTATGTGGGTTATAGCCACCCATCATTCCAGTCAAGGGCTATACCATGTTTACTACATTTCCCTTTTTACAAAATGCTTCATAAACTTGGGAACATACACCCTGAGGGAGAATCACCAAACCCCCTTGGCAGTGCATAGCTTGGACCAAGTAGGATCATCTTTCACTCCTCACTATTCCAATCTTCATGCACTGCCCTACATGTTCATACTACCCTTCACATACATGTAACCTACTTTATGAATGCTTATCTATCTTTAATCCAAAATTTCATTTCTGCATCACACTTAGTTACCTAAAAAAGGCCAAATAAGGATCGCAGACATGGACTTTTGTTTCAAGATGTCAAAGGGATTCAAGGTACAAGGCCTTCTGTTGTGATTAACATAAGAACTCTCACTTTTATGTCTAAAAGAGTAGAGTATCAGGATAAACATTTGCATTAATTGCAGATTTCTTGAACCTTATCATCTGCATTCAGTTTGCACATTAGTGATGCCAACAATCACATACTTAATTCAGGCTGTCATAGTGTTTTTGTTCACAAAAACAGGCTGCACATTCCATCTTTGAAAGACTTTGATCACTTGATTGGTTTTATGGACTCTCAACCCTATTAGTCTCACTCTTAATATCAATCATCATCTTCTCACTTCTTCTTTCCTGTGTAAATTGTCTCTTATTTCTTTCTTGCCATAGGTAGTACATCATAGCCCCAAACACTAGTTTGCCCACAATACTGACAATAGAGTTGCTAGGAAACCATGTGGCAAGAGCATTCACTGTATCTTTCAAGGTAAGGAGTGCTTGCCTTAATGCTTTATTGTTTTGAAAATCATTCCACACTGTTTTAGAGAATTGACATTAAAAAAAAGGTGATCATGTGAGTCAGGACATCTTATACACAGAGGACACCTCATACTGACATCATTCTTCCACTTCATGATTCTGTCTTAATTGTAATTGATATAGAACATGAAGGACTATTCAACAAACAGTTTGTTAGGCAGCTTGTATTTTTCCTCTCTTTATATATTCAAATTGTATCCTTCATTTGAATGTGTGAAATGATAAATCATTTTTCCCCCAATTCATTTGGTGCGTTCATAGTTGGTGATAGGCCAAACTGGAGCCCATTAACAAATCTCAATAACTAAACCAATATTGTTTTCATATGATACTTATGCTTGTTTTTTTGGTAAATGCTGCAGATGGTGTACATTAAAGATATGAATACAAAAGATAAATAATTAAATATTCATGAAGATGATAATAAGATTTGGTAAAGTTTAACACTATAGTAAAATGTCTTATTTTGTTAAGTCACACGCGAAGCCCTCGTCAATTCACGTCACGTTGAACAATTACTCAACCACGTCACTCGAGGCTCCCACCACTTTACGCCACGAGGCTTAGATGATGAAACCCACTTGATCGTATTATAACAGTTTTCTTCTCCTGATATTATGGTTGAAAAATCAAGATTAAAAACTTAATATATGGGCTTTTGAGGCTTGAGAAGGTTCCTTGGTGGACTTAGACATATGTAGCACAAATTTGAGCTATTGGCAAAACTGATGTCTAAAGAATCAATTTCTGTAGGCTGGCCCATATCTCTATTTTTTATATTTTATGGTAACATATCATTTTGGTATATATGAAATATCAAGTTTTGTTCTATCATTTTTTTGCTTTTTTTATTATTTTTGTTATATAATTAAAAACAAGCATGAGTTTGCTAAACTGATAATAATTATATTTGATTAAAGTAGATTGTAAATCTAACTGATATATATATGTATTTTTGATATAATAAAAAGAGAGATAAAGATAGTTAAATACATTCTTAAATATACCTAGTTGACAATATAATTTTAAAGGTAGTGAGAGACACGGGTGAGATGGTTGGTTAATGTTCCAAAATAAGCTCACGTCGAAAGGTGCGGGCAACTTTTTATGTTGTGTGACTCGGTTACACTTGTGTTAATAACTCATACTATTTCTTCAGAATATGCGACTATGTGTGCAAAGTTTAGTTTGTATATGTATTTACTATTTAGACATGACAAGATAGTAAATGTGTCATTATGCTAGAATTGACTTATCACATTTTTTTTATTTTTTATTTATTTTTATTATTATTTTTTTAAACGGCGGCAATTTTTTAAGAACTAGCAAAAGCTAGAAAGAAATTACAAGGAAGAAATATAAATAATAGGGTTTTGTAACCAATATATCCAACTAAGCTTAAACTTAGGATTTATAGATGAAATCCATAAGAAAGATTGCGAAACAATAGAATCCCAAAGCAACACCTTTTTAGGAGGAGAGCTAGAAAAGACCAAACGAACGCACCTTGAGAGAAGCGTGAAGAGAATCCAACCAATAATACCATTCCGAGATATTTATATCTTTATATCTATACTAATTTGGCATACAAAATCAAACAACTGGATCTATGCAAATACGTCGACTATGGACACAGATGTCGTGTTTTAACGTCTACCAAAAACAACACTATTTGGTGTAACTTACTTTTTATAGGCTGAAGGCCAGGCCACTAGATTCAGAACCAAACTTGAATGCCAAATTTAATTAGGGGCTTCGAGAAGATAGCAAAAATTACTTAGAGCTTAACAAATATTGTGATTAATTAGCGTTTTGTAATAGACATTCATGGAGTGTAATAAATAACATAGACATTAATAGCCGTTATTATTAACTGGATATTCAAATATGAGCAATGACGGAACTATGTAGGGGTAGAGGAGGGTCCCGGTCATCCCAAAATTTGCGACACCTAGTGTAAATATTATATGTTTTAGGGTTAATTTAGTTGAGGTTATAAACAAACCGATTCGGTCCCCCGAAAATAAATCCAGCCCTCCCAGAAAAAATGTTCTAGTTCCGCCAGAATATGAGTGTCTAAACAAAATTAAAATGTCACACACCCCAATTATGAAAATGTCACACACCCCAATTATGACTGATATATTCAGCAAGAGAAAATTCAAATGCATACTCTTATTTTGGTGCATACTAAGGGACAAATCTCCACCATCCATCTAATTTGATCTAATGGTGGGGATTAACCTAAGATTAAATGGGAAAACATAAGTCCATGTTTTTTTCCCCCTTTTTCTTTGTCTTTTTGTTTTTTTATTATTTATTTTTTTTTCTTTCTTTCTTTCCTTTTTTTTCTTTCTTTTTTTTTTCTTTCTTTTTTTTTTTTTTTTTNCTCTTATTTTGGTGCATACTAAGGGACAAATCCCCACCATCCATCTAATTTGATCTAATGGTGAGGATTAACCTAGGACTAAATGGGGAAACATAAGTCCATGTTTTTTTCCCCCTTTTTCTTTGTCTTTTTGTTTTTTTATTATTTATTTTTTTTTTCTTTCTTTCTTTCCCTTTTTTTTCTTTTTTTTTTTGTCTTTGTTTTCACGCATCATAGCTTTTTTTTTTTTGTTTCTTTTTTGTTTTTTTGTTCTTGTTTTGTTTTTTTTCTTTTTTTTTTCTTTTTTTTTTCACGCTTTTTCTCTCTCTCTCTCTCTCTCTCTCTCTTTTTATTTTTTTTATTTATTTTTTATTATTTTTTCTTTTTTGTTCTAATTCACGTTTTTTTTCCTAATAAACGTTTTTTAGCTTTCATACATTTTCGTCTGTTTTCGAACATTTTCGACCGTTTTCGACCGTTTTCATACGTTTTTGTCTGTTTTCTTACGTTTTCGACCGTTTTCAGATATATTCGCCCGTTTTCTTACGTTTTCGCCCGTTTTCGTCCGTTTTCATACGTTTTCCTTCGCTTTCTTACGTTTTCGGCCGTTAACGTCTATTTTCATACGTTTTCATAAGTTTTCTTACATTTTCATTCATTTTCATACGTTTTTGTCCGTTTTCATACGTTTTCGTTCGTTTTAATACATTTTCGTCCGTTTTCTTTCGTTTTCATCCACATTTCATACGTCTTCGTCCGTTTCAGACGTGTTTTTACGCTTTCATATGTTTTCATAAATATTCGTCCATTTTCTTATGTTTTCGTTCGTTTTCATACGTTTTCGTCCGTTTTCATCCGTTTTCTTTCGTTTTCGTCCATTTTTCAAATGTTTTTGTCCTTTTCATACATGTTTTTACACTTTCATACGTTTTCTTCCGTTTTCATGCATTTTCGTTCGTTTTCTTACGTTTTCGTTTGTTTTTTTAATTCGTTTTCGTCCGTTTTTAAATATTTTTGGCAATTTTCAGACGTTTTCATATGTTTCTCTATATCACAAGTGATATTCTAAATATCACAAATTATATTCTGAATATCACAAGTGATATTCTAAATATCACAAGTTATATTCTGAATATCACCAGTGATATTCACAAGTGATATTCAAAAAATCACAAGTGATAGTTATTCAGAAAATCACAAGTGATATTTAGAGTATCACCATTGATATTCAGAAAAACACAAGTGATATTCTGAATATCAATTGTGATATTCAAAAACGTATAAAAACGGACGAAAACGTAAAAAAATTGACTAATACGTATGAAAACGGACAAAGTAAGAAAAATGGACGAAGTATGAAAACGGAACATTTCTGAATATCACAATTGATATTTAGAATATCACTTGTGATTTTCTAAATATCAATGTTGATATTCTAAATATCACTTGTTTCTAAATATCACAAGTGATATTCTGAATATCACAAATTATATTTTGAATATCACAAGTGATATTCTAAATATCACAAGTTATATTCTGAATATCACAAGTGATATTCTGTGATATGCAGAATATCACAAGTGATAGTATGAGTACCACAAATGATATTCTGGGTATTATAAGTAATATTCTGTGATATTTAAAGTATTACAAGTGATATTCTGAATATCATAAGTTATTTTCTGAATTTGACTAGTAATTTTCAACAAAAGTTTTGTAACATGAAAATCACAAGTGATATTCAGAAAATCACAAGTGATAGATATTCAGAAAATCACAAGTGATATTCTAAATATCACAAGTTATATTCTGAATATCACAAGTGATATTCTGTGATATGCAGAATATCACAAGTGATAGTATGAGTACCACAAATGATATTCTGGGTATTATAAGTAATATCCTGTGATATTCAAAGTATTACAAGTGATATTCTGAATATCATAAGTGATTTTCTGAATTTGACAAGTAATTTTCAACAAAAGTTTTGTAACATGAAAATCACTTGTGATTACAAGTGATATTCAGAAAATCACAAGTGATATTCTGAATATCAATTGTGATATTTAGAAACCTATAAAAACGGACGAAAACGTAAAAAAATGGACTAATACGTATGAAAACGGATGAAGTATGAAAACGGACGAAAACATAAGAATAACGGATGAAGTATGAAAAAGGATTAAAACGGACGAAACATTTCTGAATATCACAATCGATATTCAAATATCACTTGTGTTTTTCTGAATATCAATGGTGATATTCTAAATATCGATGGTGATATTCTAAACATCACTTGTGATTTTCTGAATATATATCACTTGTGATTTTCTGAATATCACTTGTGATTTTCATGTTACAAAACATTTGTTGAATATCACTTGTCAAATTCAGAAATCCCACTTATGATATTCAGAATATCACTTGTGATACTCTGAATATCGCAGAATATTACTTATGATATCCAAAATATCATTTTTGGTGCTCATAGTATCACTTGTGATATTATGCATATCACATAAAATCACTTGTGATATTCAGAATATCACTTGTGATATTCTGATTATCACATAATATCAATTGTGATATTTTGAATATTAGAGAATATCACTTGTGATATTCAGAATATCACTTGTGATATTCAGAATATAATTTGTGATATTCAGAATATCACTTTTGATATTTAGAAACATATGAAAACGTATGAAAATTACCAAAAACAGTTAAAAACGAATGAAAAAATGGATGAAAACGTAAGAAAACTAACGAAAATGTATGAAAATGGATGAAAACATATGAAAGTGTAAAAACATGTATGAAAAGGACAAAAACGTTTGAATAATGGACGAAAACGAAAGAAAACGGATGAAAACGGACGAAAACGTATGAAAACAAACGAAAACATAAGAAAATGGACGAATATGTATGAAAACGGACGAAAACGTATGAAAGCGTAAAAACACGTCTGAAAACGGACGATGACGTATGAAAAACGGACGAAAATGTATTAAAACGAACGAAGACGGCGAAAACAAATGAAAACGAACGAAAATGTAAGAAAACATATGAAAACGCATGAAAACACACGTTAACGGGCGAAAACGTAAGAAAGCGGACGAAAACGTATAAAAACGGACAAAAACGTATGAAAACGGGCGAAAACAGAAGAAAATATATGAAAACGGGCAAAAACATACGAAAACAGACAAAAACGTATGAAAACGGACGAAAACCATTCTTTGCGCAGAGTTCTATTACTATTAATGGGTGGCTCCACGATTTCTTATGGGCACAGGCATCCCAGGTAATTCAGTCGTATGGGGTCCTACTTCTGATTCATTTTGTTACTAAAAAAGGAGATCTCTGGGAGTCTTCACTCGTCAACCTAAAAACAGGAAGAAGCTCGTCTTGAAGATGAAGACGTAGGGAGGATGGCGCTTCGCCGTCTTTGATTGGATGGAACGTATGAAAACAGACGAAAATGTATGAAAGCGAAAAAAAACGTTTATTAGGAAAAAAATGTGAATTAGAAGAAAAAAAAAAAGGCGTGCAAAAAAAAAACAAAAAAAAAAAAAAAAAAAAAAAAAAAAAAAAAAAAAAAAAAAAAAAAAAAAAAAAAAAAAAAAAAAAAAAAAAAAAAAAAAAAAAAAAAAAAAAAAACGTGAAAAAAAGACAAAAGAAAAGAAAGAAAAAAAATGAATAATAGAAAAGTCAAAGAAAAAGGAGAAAAAAAAAACATGGACTTATGTTTCCCATTTAATCTTAGGTTAATCCCCGATCAAATTAGATGGAGGGTGGAAATTTGTCCTTTGGTGTGCACTAAAATTAGAGTATGCAAAATAAAGTGTCTCCGGTAACATTTTAATATATAGCGAATCGCATAATGTTGCACATAAAAATTGAGTAAATATTATCGATACGCATCTTTAAAGAATGATAAAATTCTATAGTTTTTTTAAAGTCAAGTTAGTATGATTGTCACGAATCCATGGCTTTTATATATTTTTAGGAAATGATGCCTGCTGCAAATTTACCTTTTTGTGTTCTATTTAGCAATAACTAAATATTTTATCCAATAGTTTAGAAAATATTCTTTTCACAAATTAAAAATAAAATGAAACTGCTTTAGAAGGTACTGAGATGCACACAGCACCTTATGGAGTATATGAAAACACGGACATGTGATGCACGCAGAATATTGAAATAAGGCAATAAGCACATGGTTCATAACTCAATTTTAATAACCAGCCCATGATCATAGCTTAATTCTCAAAAGTTATTCTGTCAACTATTTGATGAAAAAACAAGTATTATTTTATATTCGATGAATATATTTATACGNAAAAAGACAAAAGAAAAGAAAGAAAAAAAATGAATAATAGAAAAGTCAAAGAAAAAGGAGAAAAAAAAAACATGGACTTATGTTTCCCATTTAATCTTAGGTTAATCCCCGATCAAATTAGATGGAGGGTGGAAATTTGTCCTTTGGTGTGCACTAAAATTAGAGTATGCAAAATAAAGTGTCTCCGGTAACATTTTAATATATAGCGAATCGCATAATGTTGCACATAAAAATTGAGTAAATATTATCGATACGCATCTTTAAAGAATGATAAAATTCTATAGTTTTTTTAAAGTCAAGTTAGTATGATTGTCACGAATCCATGGCTTTTATATATTTTTAGGAAATGATGCCTGCTGCAAATTTACCTTTTTGTGTTCTATTTAGCAATAACTAAATATTTTATCCAATAGTTTAGAAAATATTCTTTTCACAAATTAAAAATAAAATGAAACTGCTTTAGAAGGTACTGAGATGCACACAGACATGTATTATTTTACACCAACTTACACGGACATGTGATGCACGCAGAATATTGAAATAAGCACATGGTTCATAACTCAATTTTAATAACCAGCCCATGATCATAGCTTAATTCTCAAAAGTTATTCTGTCAACTATTTGATGAAAAAACAAGTATTATTTTATATTCGATGAATATATTTATACGTTTGTGATTTATTTCGAGTTGTAAATAAATTGAATGAAGAAGATTGGATTTATGGTCATAAATTAATCGAATAGATATGTTTTTCTATTACTCCGTTAGATATAAAAGGTATTCATAATTTTGTTTATTCGCGCTTATAAAAGCCTTTAGTTAAAAAAATAAAAATAAAATAAAATAAAAATAAACTCGTTACAGTTTAAGAAGAATAACATCTATAGACAATTTCGTGAATTCACACGAGACCATTTACTAGTATTGGTATACGGCATCTCTGGATAATTTGGATGTCTAGTTATGGTCTATGTGACATCGCCGATGCTTAAACATTCCATTTTTGTCATATATTTTCAGCATCACACTAGATAGATATCATATTCATATAAATATGAAACACGATTTACTTTCAAAATGTCTTGATGGTAAAATTGTAGACACGCGAGACTCAGATCTTGTGCTAGTAAGATACGTGGAGATTCAAGTCTTTTACAAGGTTCAACCTTCACACGTTTTCAGAAGTCTTCAATTATAACCTTGATCTCACTTAATTTCTTCTCGTGAATCCTACACTCTGTTAACACAGAATTGCACCAATATTCCGTCTAGGCCAGGTCTTTTATCATTTCGTCAATGGTCGTAAAACGTAATTCATAATCATCCAAGTGTGTATTCGCCTATTTCTTGTGCCTATTGACTTGTACTATAAACTGGTTAATTAAAGAATTTGTCTCATCGTTCATGTGAAGGGGTCTAATGTTGTGTTGTAGAGGTGGAGACGGAGATCTGTGAGGAGAAGGGGATCTTGAACCGAATGTCCTTACTACATCCAAACGTTTTTTCTAATTTTTTTGGCATGAGACAGCGCCTTTAAAGACATGCTAACTTAGATAACTATGATGTTTGATATTGGAATGATGATGTTTGATAGAAAATAATGAGACGTATTTATACAAAAATCAAAGATCAGGATGAAAGAATGACAACTGGCACAGATATTCATACATGTTGTTCTAACGAAATAGATTGGAAAATCAATGAAAAGAGCTAACCAAATAAAAATTTCTCACATTCGCAACACATTCGTAATACATTCACAGCATGTTCGTAATTCATCCTCTATACATTCAATTTATAATCCAGATACTAAGCACTACAAAGTACACCAATCTCAACACATAAAAACCTCACAACCTATCCACATGCCTTAAAGAAGTTAAGATACTTCTTATGGATAACTGTAGAGGGTGCATGAAAGGAAGAAAGAGTGTATTGATCACACGATTGTTGGTCGGTTATTTGTCTTCACTAAGATCTGACGATGAATCAAAAATATGCCATGCGGTGTTAAATCATGATCAACTTGAAAGTCAAACCATGAGAAACGCCTCCAACGAAGTAGAGCATGATTACTGAAATTATTCGAGGGCAGTAGGGATCCTCATGATAATCATTATGAAATGAAAAAAACTTGTTGAACGTTCAGATGACCATACTAACTTAGTGACTTAGAATTACCGCCCGGGTAACCATCAAGAAATTCAAGGGCATAGATAACTATGTCGTTAAGCTTTGTGGTTCCTTTGAACACTGACGTTTATGTTTGAAACTTTTAGGTTTCTGTTAATAGATAATATTGAGTAGCGTTTACGAATTTCTTTGAAAAACATTATCAAGTAATGTGGGTAAATTTGAAGTGAAATAAATTTGTATATAAATGAAGATGATTCTTTGGTTTTCTGTCAAATAAACAAGTATTTGTAGGAACAAAATCATGAATTCAAATTTTCATTAGATGTTTTTATGGGAGCTTTAAGTCTAGCCCTTTTAAATGTCGTGAGACCCACGATGTTTTGTTGAACCATTCGTAATATATTCGCATGTTGTCGCAGTGTAGAAACCGTTAGGTGAGAACAACACCCGTTTGTTTGTCACGTGACCCTCACTTCGCAACTAAATAGTAGCATTTTTGAGTTCGTTTTGATCGAAATCCGGTTTGCAGGAAAACATACTAGATGAGTGTCATCATGATCGGAATGAGACGACGGTGAAGACAGTGTAATTTCCGGAAAGAATGGATGTGCATACGAGGAGGTATGACCGATTATGTGACGTTGAGGGAGTACAGTAAAACCTTTATAAATTAATATTAGATAAATTAATAACCTCGATAAAATTAATAATTTGTTCGGTCCCAACTTGGGACCAGTACAAATTTGGACCCCAATCGATAAAATAATAAAATAATAATTTTTTCGAAACCTCAGTGTATATGTATATATATTGGTCCCAACGAAACTATAAATTAATAATTACTAAAAAAATTCACATATATATAAAGGTCACACGTAATTGAAACTTGTACAAATTCAATTAAGGCCATACGTAATTGGATTTGTCCCAACGTAACTAACTTTTTACCTATTCAAAAACAATGAACTTGACAAATTCAATATTAATTTGTGAATGTGAATTCATAAAATGTTAATTGGATTTTTTTTTCTAATTTATTTTTCATCTCTAATTAGTATACATTGTAACTAATATATTGGACTTAGAAATTTAAATATCATACGTAACACCTCTTTAAATAGATAAATTAGTAATTTATCGATATAATAATATCTCGCTAAATTAATAAAATATCTTGGTCCCAACACTATTAATTTATAAATGTTTTACTGTAACAATCATTATGAAACGAAAAAACTTGTTGGACGTTCAGATGACCGTACTAACTTAGTGACTTAGAATTACCGCCCCGGTAACCATCAAGAAATTCAAGGGCATAGATAACTATGTCGTTAAGCTTTGTGGTTCCTTTGAACACTGACGTTTATGTTTGAAACTTTTAGGTTTCTTTTAATAGATAATATTGAGTAGCGTTTACGAATTTCTTTGAAAAACCTTATCAAGTAATGTGGGTAAATTTGAAGTGAAATAAATTTGTATATAAATGAAGATGATTCTTTGGTTTTCTGTCAAATAAACAAGTATTTGTAGGAACAAAATCATGAGTTCAAATTTTCATTAGATGTTTTTATGGGAGCTTTAAGTCTAGCCCTTTTAAATATCGTGAGACCCACGATGTTTTGTTGAACCATTCGTAATATATTCGCATGTTGTCGCAGTGTAGAAACCGTTAGGTGAGAACAACACCCGTTTGTTTGTCATGTGACCTTCACTTCGCAACTAAATAGTAGCATTTTTGAGTTCGTTTTGATCGAAATCCGGTTTGCAGGAAAACATACTAGATGAGTGTCATCATGATCGGAATGAGACGACGGTGAAGACGGTGTAATTTCCGGAAAGAATGGATGTGCATACGAGGAGGTATGACCGATTATGTGACGTTGAGGGAGTACAGTAAAACCTTTATAAATTAATATTAGATAAATTAATAACCTCGATAAAATTAATAATTTGTTCGGTCCCAACTTGGGATCAGTACAAATTTGGACCCCAATCGATAAAATAATAAAATAATAATTTTTCCAAACCTCAGTGTATATATATTGGTCCCAACGAAACTATAAATTAATAATTACTAAAAAAATTCACACACACACACACATATATATATATATATATATATATATATATATATATATATATATATATAAAGGTCACACGTAATTGAAACTTGTACAAATTTAATTAAGGCCATACGTAATTGGATTGTCCCAACGTAACTAACTTTTTACCTATTCAAAAACAATGAACTTGACAAATTCAATTAATTTGTGAATGTGAATTCATAAAATGTTAATTGAATTTTTTTTTTCTAATTTATTTTTCATCTCTAATTAGTATACATTGTAACTAATATATTGGACTTAGAAATTTAAATATCATACGTAACACCTCTTTAAATTGATAAATTAGTAATTTATCGATATAATAATATCTCGCTAAATTAATAAAATATCTTGGTCCCAACACTATTAATTTATCAATGTTTTACTGTAGTAAACTATTACATAACATAATAATATGTGAGAAATTATGTGTTGTGGGTATAGAAGGGCAAACTCGACAAAACGTGACTTAATGTCCTAATTTTAATAATATACTACAAAGTTAAGTTAAATTGAAAATAATAACTATCATCTTGTGTCACGAAAATGCAAATTTCCCTAATATTATTAGCACTGAAACAGTATAACGAAAAAGTAAGTTTGAATATGTTGTTATAGGTGTCTTGCGAGATTTGGTGAAAATCCATTTTAAGAGTTTGATTCTTGACTTACCTACTTCACAATTTCATATTGCCGTCACTTACTTTTTCTTTCTAATAAGTGGGTAAATCAATTTCAATTCTTAGATTAAAAAGATCATTTGACTCTTTATGAGACTACAAAAATCCAACAATTATTGAAATCATCTATACTACAGATAAGGAATAAATCATTATTTTTAAAATCTTGAATCTTGAAAATTTAACTTAATGTAGTTTTTCTAAATTATCTCTAAGCATCACTTAATACAACATTACAACTTAAGTTTGATCAATTTTAGACTTGACAATTTTCAAAAACACACGCTATGTTAATTTTAAAAAACATACGCCGTGTATTTGCAACTATACATCATCGTTTTGCACGGCTATACATCTAGTTTGATAAATTTAAATTTTTTTAGGCTATCTTTAACCAAACAAAATAATAATAATAATAATAATAATAATAATAATAATAATAATAATAATAATAATAATAATAATAATAATAATAATAAAATCTAAAGAAACCTTTCAAAAAAATGCCATCTCTAACAACATACTACTCCGTATTAACTTAAACTTCAAAACCTTTTCATACGGAATTGGGTTTACTTTTGCCCAATAAAAAAATTAATTCACATTGCTTTATGTATATAATATATTATTAGATGTTTGAAAAGTTAATCCTCAAAATATGGTGGATTTGAAACAAGTTATCAAGCATGGTTGTAAATAGGGCTGAGCACAATACATCGTCGGTTGAACCGAATCAAGAAATCGGATCGAATATATTTTTATCCGGTCTTCAGTCCACCCTTTCTCTTATATTCACATTTGATCTTTGATCTGGTCCGATTCGGTCTTGCGCCATAATGGGGCACTATGCTTTGTTAGACCGTACTTAAGATCCGGACCGGATCGACCCGGATATGTGCCGAACATTTCGGCCCAATCCTTCATGTGTTCTGGCCAAATAGGTTTTTGGACCGATCCAGTTTGGTTGGTCGAGGCTGGAAACCGTGATCAGCCCTAGTTGGAGATAATTTTCTATGCACCATTCTTTAAATACAGAAAAAAAAAAAAAAAAAGTTATTTGAAAACCATCGTTGAAGATTGCTTTACTACAACAACAAACATACAGGTATAGAAAAGGTAAAGGAAAAAAAAATCATATGTTGTTAGACTGCATTTCATACAAATCATGCCAAATTTACAAAGAAAATTTGGCATAATTTCATTTCTTATTTAATTTTATCTTCCTTTTTCTCTTAAAAAATTTGAGAAGATGTTCAATAATTCCGTCTCTACTTCAATTCCTTCTGTTTCTTACTTTCTTAAATAAAACCTTAAGGTCAATGCAGCGTAGAATTCAAATTTAACTTCATGTCAACCTAGATTACGTCCATTTTCACACCCGACACCAACACCGACACCGACACCCCAAGTAGGTTTGTCCATGTGTGCAGCCATGCAGGTACTATAACGCTCGAGCAGTTTAGTGGCAAGCATATTGAAAAAGATTACCAACTAATCCGAACTACTAATTATATCTCGTTCGAAAGAAATTTAATCAGGATTATTTGTATAAGCATAGAAAATATGAAAATGACAAGGACGATCTAAGAAGTTGTAGTAAACAAATTACGGAAATGTTTATCACAAAAAAGAAGCGATCAAAGAAGCGATCAAACTTAGCACAGGCTTGCTATTTCAAATTCTTTGTGTTAACTTTTCATATATGTTTTCATCTACAAAAACAATTATTTCCAATAAACAAATAATGTTGGTAAAAATTTCCATTATATTAATGATTCGTACGTTGGACTATTGGATACAGCCTACCACATCGTGACTGCCATGTGAATGAATCAAAACAATGTGGAAATTTGTAATTAGAACAAGACTTTAAGATGCAAAATGGTATTACTATATATTAACTAATCTATTTGTTGGTAAAGACTTGTTCAAAGTGTTACATAGTCAGCTCAACGACTTAGGAGGTCACATATTGTAACTTGTCACTCAATTTCCACTTGGCTATATATAATTCATGCTTAGGAATAGGTCTACACTTCGATATAAAGACAAAAAGTTTGGTGTACAGGAGACCAAGAGTTGATTTCTTTTTGGTCGTTAAGACCTTTTGATAAAATTTGATTATAAATTTTTTTGTGGTTCATGAGTAATTAGTAATCAATAGCTAAAATTCGTAGTATTTGGTATATAAACATAAATTCTAGGCGTAAAATATTTTTGATTAATCTTTTACACTTACACTTTTCCTATTTATGTTGAGCATTTTGAACGTTTGATATTTTCCTCATAAAATGGCACATGACCAACGATTATATCAATGAAAATGATGACTTAGTAAAGTTTTAAATTATAAAATAACAAGATACGAAGTATTTGTTTAAGCAATGTACGTTATTAAACGAAAGACGGTACACGCTTTGATTTTTGTTTGTTTCTGGACCATTTTTTTTAATCTTTTTGTTAAAAAATTTCTGTGAAAGAGAAAATAACATATACATATTAATTATGATATTCGTTGTAAAACAACTTAAAATTTTTTGTAGGATAGCTGTACTATCTTATAATACTAACTAGTATTGACAATATTTTTACATATATTTAATCTTTAATATTAAAAAACCAAGCATTGTTAAATTTTTTTTCATTTTTTTTTCTCATTCGCTATGGAACACCACATCCTCAGGGGGTGGCAATGGATTCGGTTTGGGGTTCGGCAAGCATCAAACCGAGCGGCATGAGTGATGCCATAAGCTCGGCATCAACGAATCGGCAAGGGACGAGGCATGATTTGCCGAAGAATCATGAAAGTTTAGCATTTAATTTTTGAACGTTGGGCTTTTAATTTACTAGCCGTTTGGCATTTAAAAAAAAAAAAAAAAAAGAAAAAAAAATTCCCTTTAAATATACACTTTCAAATCCCATTTTATTCACATATCCATTTTAAAATCACTAGCTAATTCCACTACTTCCACTTCCAACTATTGCCAAAAAACGTGAACTTGCGGAGAAATATGGATAACCTTGCAACTTTTAGATATAATTATATATTTTTATTCTAAGTATTATGTAATTTTTCTTTGAATTATTAATAAAATTTAATGTTTTTATTAAATTGTTTAATATAATTATGAATATAAAAAATAAAAAATAAAATTAGTTGAGGCATAGAATCATGGTTGCCACTAAAAAAGTATGGTGATGCATGGTTGAATCATGAAATAAAGTGGCTTGATATAATTGGTTAATGGTGAATCATAGGGGAGGCATCAAATCATGACTACCACCCCTCAACTCATACAATTCTTGCACCAACTACAATGTATTATATGCATTATCCACTCATATATTAACAGATGTAAAAATCCTAGTCAAACCAAACACATATTATTTAGATTATGCATTCATTTATGTGGTTTACAAGAAGAGTACGAGTTTAGGTGTAAGCGATGACCAAGTCACCAAACTAGTTAAGAGTTTAGATTGTTGTCTACCTATTTAGCTATTTCTAACTTGATAGTTAGTACATGTTTGGTTTGTGTATATTGGATGAGGTAATGACTTTGAAAGTGTTAGTTGGTGTTTGTTTTAAGGTTATGACTTTTAGGAAACCCATAGGTTGGGAATAAACCATACCAGCCTAGGAGGGTAGGATTCACTCTTTCATTCCTTTATTTAATTAAAAAAAAAAAAAAAAGGATAAAAGTCATAAATGCTTAAGGTACTTACAAAAACGACTCATTCTACATAATTTACTTTTTAATAACAGTAAGAAGAATGATTTGATACGTAAAGAAAAGTAATATGTATTGAACCCAAGAATTCCCATAAAATCTATAAGGAGTGTAGAATATAAGATGGTGGTTGTTATTAAGTTGATGTAATTGTTTGTGTAGTTCACAATCTTCATTCACGCATTTCATCATCAACTTCGACCTGAACCCATCACCACCACAACCACCATCCAATAACAACCTTAACCTCCAACAATGTTCCCGTCGTGCTAAGAAAATAAATATAAACATCACCAACGTCCAAATCATGCTCCGGTCTGATCTCTATGTGTTATTTTCCACATCGTTCTAGATGGTGGAACAAACTTTCTCATGTGATTCAGGTACGGATGGGGATAAGCTGCATCTTCATGGTGAGCTGTAACTGAAGTTCATAATGGTGGGATGACGTGTCGTCTATCGTTACCGATCTTTGGACTTGCTGTTTACAAGTTTAAGAATTCTGATTGGACCCAAAGTGGCCTTCATGGTATTAAAAAGGTCAGCTCCTTGATGAACTCGACTGAAAATTGGCTACGGAGTTTAAATGTGTATCTCCCAGATTTTTGTGTTTTTGAAGAACCACGACTTCTGGAGGTAAAAGGAGAAGAGTAGGTGGTTTGGGCTTTTTTATGTTTAGTTTAGTCTTGTGGATGCAAATTTGTTAGTTGCAGATGTTCTATTAATTAACATGTTTGATGGCTTTGGCTTGTTAGGGAAGAAGACAAAGGTATTTACGTATTTTTATGTGAAAGGTATGGGATCGGGTATGTATAATGAAAAGAAATACATAGTGTGGTAGAAGGGGGGTTGAATAGTTTACCGCTTTTTAGTTTACTTATCTTTTAAAAACTTTCGTATAATCAAAGATTTAATCTAAGATATACTTATCAAACATTCAAAGATATATGCAAAGATGTTATCAACGATATGATAATGAGTAGCAAGTGAGAATAAGTAAAGAAACGATCAAACCATGACACGAGTATTTATCGTGGTTCGGCTACAAGGAACTTTATTTTCCTTGCCCTACGTCCACGCCCCGAGTATCCAACTCGAGAGTTCAAAGCACTAGCCAACAAACTCCTTTC
>LBNU01014355.1:56952-76445 GCA_014162995.1 Artemisia annua | reverse complement strand
AATATTAATACTCATGTAATTGTAAACAAAGTTCATATTATAAAGTGTAAGGGGTTATTTGTTTATTATCTAAAGTCATCAAAAAAAACATGGAGATTTATAATTTTACACTTAACTCTATATAATATATTTAAAATTAAAATTCAACCACTAATGTTTTATTAATTACCCCCTCTTTTTTTAAGTTTTTATTTTCATAAATTTGACACCTATATTTTTATGTGTTTTTTTTCCTCAATCAAATTCTCCACCAAATTTATTAAAGTTTGACCAAATCAATTCAATTTTGACTTTTTATTGGCCAATCATATTGCTCGATTTCGCCTATGTGTCAAAATCGAGGATTCTTATTGGTCCAATTTTTTTTCCACTAAGATTGTTCTGTCAAAAAAAACTCCGAAATGATGTAATTATTTTATTATATAAAAGATTAACTACTATCACAATAAGTCTAAAGCTTGAATATCCCATCCACCACAAAGAAAATCTCAACCAACTTATTCGATATTCAACATGATATATTCACCAATATCCTTTTTCAAAACACACATAGCATCACCAAATCACCCAATATTATACCTCGGTTCACATTAGAAAATATAAAGTTTCCTAATTAAATTCAACTATATATATCATCATTGGAAAACATGTTGTATACACATGGTTTTACCAACTTTACTAACCTTTGCCGTCATTTCTAATCACCTGAGCTAATATTATATAGTTTGAGTTGACATACTTGTTTAGCGTTATATATTTTAGTGTTTCGTCTTTGTTGTTCAAACATAACTTGTTCCCACTCGACTCCGANTATTAATTACCCCCTCTTTTTTTAAGTTTTTATTTTCATAAATTTGACACCTATATTTTTATGTGTTTTTTTTCCTCAATCAAATTCTCCACCAAATTTATTAAAGTTTGACCAAATCAATTCAATTTTGACTTTTTATTGGCCAATCATATTGCTCGATTTCGCCTATGTGTCAAAATCGAGGATTCCTATTGGTCCAATTTTTTTTCCACTAAGATTGTTCTGTCAAAAAAACTCCGAAATGATGTAATTCTTTTATTATATAAAAGATTTTTCTGGGGAGTGAGTATTTAATTTCATTTTAGTAAACGGAACTTTCAAATTGTTTTGTATTAGTACGATATAGCTGAGGGTAAGAAGTGAAAATTTAATTTAAATTACAGACAAAGTTAGAGGTTTTTTATATCTCCCTATGTAGTAAAAATGTAAAATATCCAAATCTTAAAAGGTTAAAGTCGGGGTAAGAAGGGGTCCAACCATGGCCACGTGAACGGGCGACACTACGCTGCAATTCTTGGATTATCTCGAATTTCGAGAAACGGCTCATGTATTCATTCTTATACATAGCCTTGCACCTTAGCAAATTTGCTAGTACTATCCCTTCATTAGAAGGTTGCCTTCATGACCTTGCTAGTCTAATTAGGATGAATTGGGTGTGCGCACCAATTTGTGCCATCACCATATAAGGACTCCCTCAGTCCCTCCGCAAGCTAGCCCCACAGACACACGAACCATGGTTGCCCCTAGTTCTTAGCCCTTCAGTAAGCTTAATGCACACTCGGGTTACAGACTTACAGGCTCACGTTACTGAGCTCAGCAACTGAATCAGGCCAAATGGGTTTAAAAATCGCACTTTGGTTTTATGCTCTTGATGTGGGACAAGTTGATGTTTTTAATATTTCCTTTCAACTCCTCTTAAACACTAATTAAAAGTGTCCTATTTCAAAGGCAAATCTTTTTTAACACTTCGGATTCAAAAATGGTTTGTCAGACTAGGCAAAAGTGTCCTATTTCAAGGGCAAATCTTTTGCCATATGATCTATCAACTTAACATTGTATAGTCTATGAACACTGCTGAATCTGGTTTTTGAATAGAGGANCCAATATCCGGATACGTTTTCTGACAAAGATGTTACTCTTGTTCTGCAATTTTTCCCCAAGTGGTTCATCTGGAATTCAAAACATTGGATTGTCGATGATAATATCTTTCCCTGACCATATTTAACACAAACTATTCATTACTAAATTTAAATAAATAGGAAAATACTAGATCCACTTAAGGTTTACAAAATTTCAGCCACTCGCTGACGTGGCAGAGTGCTGATTGGTTGGTTTTCAGTGGGCCACAGAAAACCAACCAATCAGCACTCTGCCACGTCAGCAAGTGGCTGAAATTTTGTAAACTTTATGTGGGTGTAGCACACCTCAAATAAATAAGATGAAACAATTTTTGCAGGTCAATTCAACTCAACTCGTTGACCCATTCGAATATCTTAGTCCCAAATCAGTTTCCGCGTGTTACACAACCTGTCCAACCAAGTAACCCACCTACAATGGGTGGAACCTCTAACGATTCTTATAACAATATCAGCAAAGAGCATGCGCTTTACAATTAATTTGTTAGACCAGCTACTCAGAACTTATATAACAAAAACTACTTGCTACCAACTTTTCACTTTCAGAATGCAGATAAACAGAAATTGCAAGATCAAGGAGGCATCTCATACAAAATCAACTATAAAATACAGAAAAGTTTAAATTTAAAAGTCGGACAAATTTTCTTACAATGTCAGTTCCAGATAAGAAACCACAATCAGTTCTTTCCTAGAGATTAATGACTAGCTTCCTGAGATTGAGCCCCGGCATTTGGACTATCAAGACTTCCAGATGCTGGTCCAGGTCCTGTTGGGTTAGCTTGATACATGGTTTGTGTATACATTGGAGGTGGTGCACCTGAAGTAGGAGGTCCTGAGCTCCCTGGGGCCATCATTTGAGGATTCATTGTCATGGGCCTCTGCATACCATTGTTAACCTGACCAGGAATAGATGGATTGACTTGACCAGGCATGGATGGGTTGACTTGACCAGGTGCGGATGGATTGACCTGACCAGGCATAGATGGATTGACCTGACCAGGCATGCCTGGTGCACCAGGTGGTGCGAGCATCGGAGGCATTCCGGGATATCCTGGTAGAGGCGTAGAGCAGAAAGAAAAAAGATGGTTACAAGCAATTCAGTGACAGTCATGGGTTATAATGTTAAATTAAAAGTTTTAATGAATAACAGAGCCTAGTTTATTTCATATCCTACACATATGACAACCAAAAGAAGCGGAACAAATATAAGTGAGGTTGCAAAATGAAAATAGCAGCCAGGTTGGGTAGCACACTTCTTTTGTCCATTTTGGGAAACTTTGACCCACTTAAACCATTTTCTTTTTTGCTAAAAGATCTTATTTGTCCCTTTGAGACGATATACAACCACATCAACCCATTAATAAGCACCTTAAATGGGTCAAATTTGCCACCTTGAGCTAAATTAAGAACGCATTGCGTAAAGGTCACTTCCCAGTATTCATAGTCAGAAATTTCACTTTTATTCCGTATTGTAATCCTACGGGTGCCATTTTCAACCCACTTATGTGCAATTTGGGTTACATTATGTTGCTCACATGTCAGATAGGTAAAATCAACAAAATTGCTAAAAAATAAACGTGTCAAACTTGAAATTCGCCCATTGCATGCTCAATTGTTTATAACCCCTTGGCTTGTTTAATTCAAAAGGCAATCTTGATCATTAACAAATGATGAATAAAATGTTGTCAGATCAAGCTAACCCGTTTTTTTACCCAAAACTTGTTTTGACATGTTACCCGGCTTCTCCAGTAGCATAAGGTTAATCTCAGAATCTATCCTGATCTAAGATATCTTATATTACAAATTTAATTTAAGAACAAAACACTAGGTAGTAATCAAGATGATAAAAAAAAACTCTCATAAAGTGGAAAGTAATCATTGACTTATAAACAGCAATCTAAAAGATGCATAATTAGCTGCAGTACCTTGCATAGGTCTAGGCAAAGGGGCAAGCGGTCTCATTCCAGGGTATAATGCTGGGTTCATTGCCATCTGTGGATTCCCAGGCATTGGCATCATCGGATTAGGTAGCATAGGAAGCCGAGGTCTCATTTGGTTGTAAGCAACACCAACTTGCTGAAATGCAGCAGCTTGTCCAAGATGCTCCTTAACCTTTTGATCAATCAAATATTGATTTTGTTGTGCTTCATATTGCTGATAATAGGTTCGCACATTTCCCTGAGAAATTATAATCTGCGTGTTAAAATCTGAAAATAATTGTCGTACTACATATTACAAATTACACTGGATGGTACCTTATGTTTGTACCCAGCATTGTGCTGCTTCCGTACAGATGGCTGGAGAAAATAAGAGCAAACTGTTAGTAAATAGTAACATGCAGACATGCTACATGGTGAATGCACTTCTTGTATTGAGGAATAATACGCTTGGTTCAAAATGGGGAATGGGAAAGGCAAAAGCAAAGCGAATGTAGGGGAATACTAATAACTATTATGATTGAATTAAGGTTGCTTGGTTGAAATTGGGTAACCATCGAACCATATGCATCATGTACAAAATTGTAACTTACGGCAAAAAGAAATAATAGCAGACAATATAAGTCTCCCTTCAACCTAAAATTTTGCCCAGATATGATTTTTTCAAAATGTTTAAAGATAGCCCCAAAACTAGAACAATCAGATATTACCGAGATGCAAAAATAATTGATATGTGGATTGAGCTATGTCATGGATTCCTTTCCTCTCGTATGTTTGACCTTATCTAGTATGCTTGAGATAGAGATGAGAAAATTCTCACAGAAGACTATGCTAAAATTGCTTTGATGAACTGCATAATAGTGGCAGGCAATAAAGGAAGTCTGCTACAAAAGTGTGTGGGTGGGAAGTAGGGTAAAGTAGAGGGTAATGATAGTTATAACCCTCAATTTAGTGGGTAATAGGTAATGGCCCATTACCCACTTTAAGGTAATGGGTGATTGCATTAAATCATACCAAGCCTCATTATTCATTATCTTTTTCATTCCTTATAGCCCATAACCCTCAACCAAGCACACCCTTAGCAATCAAAAATCTAAAACGATATCTCCAATCAGAGACAATAGTCGGTTTTTGTTTTCTATAGAAAAGCATTATAGAGATACATACACTAAAAGTCTAAACATGTTGACATACTCAGAATGCAAATAGCTGAAGCAAGTACAAATACAACTAGCTTCGTTTTCAACTTATTTCTACCAATATAAATACTCGATGCACTAGAGCCTAAATCTAAAATTAGAGCTTAATCACTCTGCTCTATATCTCTACAAGAAAGAACCTCCTAGCCCGATAAAACGTAACCTTATGTTCCCTAGTTACCACCCACCTCATTTTTAAAAAGATCAAATGTGTCCTACTTTTACGTGTTATGTTCACCATTCTCTAGCTAGCTATGTGATCAAAATCCCACGACCCACAAACAAGCACATGGCAACAGGATAGCACATTGTTAGGTGGTAATGACTTACATCAATTGCAACACTATCACTAGCAAGTCAATATCATCAACACTGAATGCGTTTTAAAATTACAGTCTTGTATTTATATACAAGTACCTCAGATGATACTAACACATCTAATAGCAGCACTGGGACTCCCATTCCCATAGACACTAGGCAACTGGCAGGATGTTCCCTTTTTCTATTATACCACATAACACTATGTTTTTATTAAGGAAAACTTTGGTTTCGAGTAACTTGGACGTTGCAGTGAAGTTGGTTTGGGTATCACCCATCAACGACTATATCTAGTTTCAGCAAGTACGATTTTGTATTAGTCTAAACATCAACAACGCCTACGAGTAATCGGCGATTACTTGCTACAAAGTCAATGACAGATTAATCGCTACAAGGTCTAAACTCGGGTAAAAATCAGTCTAGGCCAAAACTCAGTTTGAAATATTTAAGCAATTGTTTTAAGGTTTCTAAACATATTTAATACGGTCCTAAAAACATGTCATACATATAATGTCGAAACGTATACACAAAAATCCCAATTCCAATCCCCGTATAGGCCGATACAAGCTACAAGGTAGTCAACCATGCTAAAAAAACATCAAGCTTATTAAAAAAATAACACAAATTACCGAATCATGAGTCAAGTAAGTGTCGCAGTAATCGCAATAATACCTGCAAAAAATCAAACCAAATTAAATCACTACACATATTAATTCACCATCAATATAAAATATATAACATATAAAATATAAAAAATATAAAAAAACCTTACCGAGGCATTGTGCGGTAACAATATGAATCAATGTATGATCTGTTATCAATTAATCATCATCAATCAATATAAATATAAATAAATAATTAGGTTAATGAGTAATAAAAATTAAATTGTATGATGCTAGTAATTAAGATTTAATTGAAATTATTAAGAAAGATTAAACTTACGAGGATGGTGGAATGTAAAAACCCTAGGTTGGTTGCGCGGGGCTTTTGTTTAGAGATGGTGCTAGATGGAACTAGAATAGAATACAATGAGCTAAGTTTTAGCTTTTCAACACTTTATACCCACCTACTTTGTTTTTCTATATACGTAGACCATCAAATTTCTTCTTTGTTTTTCTATTCTCATGACCTTTTCGACACTTATTCGTACCTAGTTAGGGTTGAACCTTAGCCCCTTGTGAGAAGGTTGGGTGTCTTATCACCAGGTCATTTGACGGTGGTTATCTCGAAAACAGTAAGACTGAGCAAACGACCCGAATGGACCGGACCGACCGAGACCGAACCGGACTGATCACATTCGGTCCGGTCATCGGTTTTGGCTTTTTGGTTAATTCGGTCCTCGGTCCGGTCCTGGACCGATGCTCACCCCTAGAAAACAGTATGTGGAAATAGATTGTGACATTGGTTGACTAAGCGGGTTTTCATGGTGCTTGTGTATTAGAGGATAGAATTAGTTGGTAGGCATGAGCCCGTCTGTGGGCTTAGGCCCATTAGGGTTTATAAAGTTACCTATTTAATCTATAAATAGATCATCAATAAAACATAATAGTTACGGGGTTAACATCATTCAAAACTATGTTAATTTTCCGTCCGTAGTGTAAAATTTTGTCAAAATTACCGATTTTTGGTAATACACTTTGTTCCAAACTTTTATGTTCGAATTGTCTTTAAATTTGTGAAATGCATAACTTCTAGTTATTGGTCCGATATCAAGGGGGTGCTTGGTGGGGGGTTAAGGGGAGTGGGGAATGGGTAAGGAATTCAAAAGGGCCCACCTCACTCAAATTATGATGCTTGGTTAGGGAGTGAAAAGGTATTGATTACCCCGTAGTGAGTAATCAACCATTATAGAGTAAATTGAGGGGTAAGGGATTGATTACCCACCCCACTCATTCCTTTGCATTGCCTTTGCATTCCCATTCCCTTTCCCTTTCCCCACTTTGAACCAAGCGGACCCTCATGAATTTATGTTTCGTTTCGCCATAAGCCCATTAAAGAGAATGTACGCGCCCATACCAAATAACATGACCATGTTTGTGGAATACTTTTTCTCTAGTGTATCGCAACTGAATTTAAACTTTGTATCCTCTAAAAATGAAACTTGGGTGATCTCAAGTTAAACTTCAAGCCACAAGTATAAAGTCAGCTATTAAATTTTCTTACATGAACACAGTAACATTTTTTTTAATCTTTTTTTATTTTTATTTTGACCACTTGTGACATATGTTACAGACGACATTTGTCACATGCTAATGTTCTGTACTCAACCTTACCAAGAATTAGCAATATAACTTGGTTAAAGTAGCGAGAAATACATGTGTACACTAGTAAATACATGTCATTGTTGCAATGTCACATGTTTTGTTACTCTTAATAGCAATATAACTTGGATAATCTATAGTATTTCTTAACGAGATACTTGTGTGGTCCCAAGCATACATACATCCTTAAATACATGTCATCAGTCATTGTTGCTTGTCACATGTTTTGTTAATCTTTGCTAGAAGTCCAAAAAGGCAATTCATTTATCGAGGCTATTAAAGTAGATGTTAAACAAAGGGGTCAGTTATTGAGTTTGAAGCCGTTTTTAGTGTATTACCGGGTTGCCAACCAGTCAACCACAGCTAATACACACTATGCTCTAAATTTTATGTTCACTTATGAAATATATAAAGTTTTAATAGATGCCCAACAATGAATTTTCATCAAAATAAAATGTCATCTTGATTTTTTTGTTTTTCTTTCTGATTAGTTACAGTTTGAAAGTGAAAGTTTATTTGATTGGGATGGGTATTAAATAAGTACAGGTACCTAGGCCCATTTATTTCAACAAATGTAGAAAATGCTAGGTCCATTACTCAGCCCAGTGTAACACTGTAACTAGATAATGGGATATTATTATGTGATTACTTTTTCGTTTGGAACATTATGTGATTACTGATTAGCCGCTAATCATGTTAAAGTCAAACATTTTGAGTTGAATAGAAAAAAACATAAGGCGTTACATTTAAGTCTTGAGACTAGACGTATATAGACAATATTTATATCAATACATAGTTATAGTTGTGATATTTTGATTAAATGTTTCATGTCACATTTATGCATACTAGGCGAGTACCCGTGCATAGCAACGGAATTCCTAGCTGCAGATAATTAACGATTTGTGATATTGTGGTGAGTGTTTTGTGTAGCGTTCAAAATAGAACGTGAACCGATCAGAATGTAATTGCAAACAGTTGTACTATACGATAACTAAAGTCTTGAAAAAATTCTTAACATCAATCAAACAACATATAAAAACATTTAATGAAACTGAAAGTAAAACATTACATAAGTTATGAGATAAAAACTAACAACACTCGTTACTCGTCGCGTAAAACTTCTTGATACACAACATTAGAGGTGTAGATTCCTGCTTGACGGAACTCTTTGACTGGTTTAACCAATACCCTTGTTGTTTTACGGGATATACCTATCCAGGGCGGCATTGGTCAACCCAAAATAATATGTTACATACGGTTCCCATCATTTTGGTTCGCCTCAACCAGAAATTGCATGCTCATTCTATTTAATAAACCACAAACGTGTAAATCGTCAATAAGTATTACAAATATAGGAGTATATCGAAATCCTTTTAACAATCACAACTAATACAACCATTAGTTCATCAATACAACTTATCTTTAACGTCTCAAACAAAAGTTACAAATTCTTGCCACATAAAAAACTGTTTCACATATCTATAATCATATACTCAATGTAACAACAGATTTCACCATGCATTTCAATGAAAGCCGTTTAGCATATGTTAACGTTAAAGTTTTTAAATTACTATCTTCAATGTAACAACATATTTCACCATGCATTTCAACAAAATACAATAAAATAAAATAAAATAAAAGATCATTACCTGTTGGAAAAAACTTAAAAAATAAAAATGGGAACTTATGATGAAGTATAGTGACTAACAATTGATATGAAGCAACATTTTATTCACAATAACCAGCAAACAAGTGCAAACGAAATCATTTCCTTTCATAATACACGTAACATATTATTTTTTTTAGTAATAGAGTATAGTAGTAATATAATAGAATATTTAGAGACATTAATGTCAAAGATAGATACGGTTCCCATAACAATGTGAATATGTGATGCATTTGTAAATATGTGATGCATTTGCAAACAAGAGGCTGGATATCTTCTCCGTCTGCCATCTTTAGTACAGATGTGGTGTTTTCAATTAAAGATTTGAACTTAACAAAATAATAATCAAGCAAGTAATACACAACTAAAATAACTTTTATGCTTGCCATTCAATGGTGCTGGTGTTTGGCATTGCACCAGTAAATCAATTTATATTGCACCAGTAAAAGTAGACCTTATGTTTGCACTATGGGAAATCAACTGATATTGCACCAGTAAAAATAGACCTTATGTTTGCACCAATATATCTAATGATATTGCACCAGTAAAAGTAGACCTTTGAAAGCTTAAGGTTGTTTGATTTATGCTTTGTAATCAATCTAATAACTTTTACGGTTAACATATATTCTAATCCTCAATGAAATTCAGACCAATTTAAGATTTTCATTGTTATAAGCATCTTAATATTGTTGTTCTACTGCATAGTGGGTATAATCAGTTGTATTTCCAAATTCTCTATCAAAGCGTATTTATTTAAATCACATATAATTGATGTCCCCCATGGCCCTGTTAACTTTAAATTGCATACTCAGGATCAACCCCTTGGTATATTTGAGCCACCAAATGAACGTTTTGTGGTTGATTAGCTAATGTTCAATATTACTTCTAAATCATTTATATATCATGCAACAACGAAACACTAATTTTAGCATACAAATCAACACAGTACATGATAAATAATTCAGAAACATGAGAGCCATCAACCAGCATTGACAAGTATATTAACATTCTTCGCAAAAAGAATCACAAAACCATTCCAACAATGAAAATACTAACTTGATCTTATGTACGAGATAAAAGAGAAGGTATTTGTAGTTACCATGATTTTAATAACATAACATAAGATCATTTTTATCAAACCGTCTAACCACAACAGCCCACAAAGTTTGCGACTGATAACCAGTTCAAACACAAAAATTAAAACATAAGCATTTGAAAAGACAAAAAATTCTGACCACAATGGTCGACATAAGTCATTCATGAGGTACCCCATGTTTACTGTAAGAAAGCCATATAGTAGTTACCATAACACATGAAGAACCTGCACCGGGTTTGTCTTAGCACATGTGAAACACAGGAATGAACACTGGATCCTTATCAGAGACATTTTTTCGAACGTCTTTAACAATGTCAACAAGCTTGAAGCGAACCATTTTGTTATCATCCCAATCACACATCGTAACAATGTTGTTCCATCTAGCTTTTATGTTCACATGGTTCTTGTTGTTAGGTCTATCAGCGTGGTGCACAAGTTCTAAATCGACATAGAATTGCTGTAGAGTCAATCATCATTTGTTTTCTCAAAAGAGTGCCACAATAACATGGAAATGTGTTATATGTAATGGTAAATAACCTACCCAACTTCTTCATGGATGGCATCAGACAGTTGTCGAGGCTTCATGATCTCAGCCTTCATGTTGTCAGCACCAGGACGATTAATGGCCACTGATTGCTTCACAATTGACATAACTTTATTACACAACTCTTCCTACAACAAACATGGAATTATTAATCCATACAATCATTCCTCGTTGCAACTTATATGTCATATTGTACCTATAATGTAAATCGCGCCCTGTATGTTTCTCATATACGTTCCAGCTTTAAAACATTTTGTGAGTAATAATAAGGAATTAACTTACACATCTGCTTTCGCAATTAGGCGAAGAGGAGCACCCAGACACATCCTCAGTGTCAGGGTAGTTAATAATAGGTGGAGCCATATCGGTATTGCGCCATTGTTTTGTTTGCTCAGCAACTGCAATATCAATACGTAGACAAAGCTGAATATAAACTGAATACTTGCGAACATGGCCGCCAAGTTGTATAAAAACTATCATGCTTACATGTGTTGGCTGATAAAACATGGATCATTAATACTTCTGTAAGTACCACGTAACCGTTCTTGTGTTTTTTCATTAATAGCTGTAACAGCCAGACGTGGCAGAAAAGTGAATTTAGTTAAAATCACTGTGTATATGTAGTGTGCATATATTCTGTTTTTAAAGTATCCGCGGCACGACATATATTGCAAAGCGACAACTATAAGTATGTCAATATGAGACAACCCGCAACTGACATGTTGGTCAAAAGAACAGAAAATATTGAATATTGATAGTGCAAGAAATTTACCGTTCCTAAGAATATAGATTAACTCACCTTTTAGAGAGAGTGCAATTGCTGGTTGAAGTCTGCGCCATCATATAAGTAGTGGCTGCAACCAATCTAAGACAATAAGAACTAACACGCCGGAACTGATATCTAAAAGCAATGTATCCAAAAACTAATATACTTGCCTGTACGCGCATTTTTGCTGCCAACATTGTTCGACGTTCATCAAGTTCTGCAAGATTACGTGACACTGGTTCAACCACTGCCCGTAGAACCTATAATTTCCATTCTTAGACGTTAATTAAAAAATAAAAAGTAAAAGCCCAAAAAAGAAAAAAGGGATCCAAATTACATAAACTTAACATATAATAAAACATCTATATAATCTCAGAACTATATCTATAACATTACAACAAAAATAAATTGTAGCAACTATTAACCTGAAAAAAACATCCCTATAATCTCAGAAATATGTGTACCCAGTTTAACCCATTACACAATTAACCCACCCATTTTTTGGCTCTAGCGGATCCTAACAGTGCAAGAAACCCATATACCTTATCCCGAATCAGTGACATATCCACATCAGTAGATTTTCCTTCCTTGACCTATGTAAACACATACATGATGACCACATTAAACTTTATAACAGATGATCAAAAATAAGATTTTAAGTCGCAATGTAGCCCATACAAATGAATTGTCACCCAAACAAAACTACTCCGTATATGATTAAGGCTTGGATACTCGAAAGTATATAGTATTACCTTGCACGTTTTTGGAAGCTTCCTTGTTGATGCTTAGTCTTTTGTGCGGGTCTCTTACATTGAATCTCAGAGACATGACTGCAGTTAAAAGAAAACTTTAGATTATTAAAGTTTAGAGAAACTTTGAGGTTCCAACATAAACCACTGATTGTAAACAAATTCCGACAAGGTTAATAATGTTAATAAGCTTTGACAGCTGAAACACAAGGTCCTAAATTCTTGTTTTTGACAGCAAACAGCAGGTTCAAACACCCTATTTGTGAGAGCAAAAAATTTGACCAAATGCCCATTTATGACATCAAATAGAACAACCAAAACACCCATTTAGGCATTTACAACTGATTACATTGTCCTTAAATTGACAATATAGATTTGTTATAGTATAGTATAATTTTAAACCCCATACAGAGATTAAATAACAATTAGATTTCAACAATTTTATTCAATAATCAAGACATTATTACCTAACAATACAAAAAAATATATAAATGTTTTAATGGGTTAGAGTGCTAATGTTTTAACAAATATAGAATGGCATAATAGGACATGAGTATATATTCGCTCTATCAAAAATGTATTAGTATATAAATTTTAACAAATAAGCAATCTCAAATACACACATAAATAATCTTGCATATCAAAACCACATTTCTTGGTATGTTTAGCCTACTTAGAAGTGTTCCCATACTTTAGTTTCAAAAGCCCCTGAAAAAATGAAAAATAATACCTTGGCTAAGAAGCTTAGGTTAGTCGTGTCAAGTATGACTTTGCTGCGAGATCTGCCAAATGAAGAAATTGACCCACATTAAGCTTTGTAATTATGATTCTTTGTTATATAGAAGACATAAGCTAGAAGATTGACAATCAAGCCATACCTGCTCGACGTGCCTCACTTGCCACAAACATTCCAATGAATATGCAGACCAGGGAAAAGCCCAGTTTCATGAAGAGCTCTTTGTGATGTTCATGCCAGCTAGCATTCATGTCAATGCCTGACATATCGATGTTTTCATAATTCTTTTCAGCCTTACAATGGGCAGTTGACACAGGGTCGGCATCCTCATAACCTGTCGACAGACCCGGGTTAAAGGAGATGTACGTAGACAAAATCAATTGACATGATTTGAGAAAAAAAGACACACCTTTCAAGTTCTATTTGTTGTCCATGTTTATATCTTCGATGCAGATAACGTATATGTAAATTGTTCTACTGCAGGGATGATTTTCCCGATTAATATCGATAAAAGCTACCTATGAGTACGGTAACATAATGCTACTGAAATACTTATTTTTAAGATGCTTATAAGGAAAATTCTTAGTAGTGGCTCAAACACCACAAATCAGTAGCCCCATGTTTTCAAAATTTGCACCACAAAATCAGTTTTCACATCATCTTTTGACTGAGTTTTAATTGTTTAATCTAGAAACCATAATCATATAAGCCATATACCCAAAAGCTAAGTGCATTGCTTTTGCACTTCAGTTGTATCTTACTTTGCTTTTTCATTAAAAACAATCCACACTAATAATTTCTTAACAAGGTTTTGCGAAGCACAATAATTCTATGGGTAAAAGCGTTAAGCACGCCAAAATATTGTAAACTTGCAAAATAAGCTACATAGAACATAATAAAGAAAAGTGAAGAATAAATCATATACTCACATTCCTTTGGAAAATCAGAAGTATCATGTAACTCCTTGAATGAACCTTATGCATAATAAAAATCGTCATCATATTTGCAGGCAACTGATAAAACTTACGCGGATACGCTCCTATATTATTCCCTTCCTTACACAAATTCTGTTCAACACTAATCCCATTCTTCAACGGCTCAAACTACCCAAAAAAACAACGACTTCACCAAGGCCATGCTTTTCAACACCGGCACACGACAATTCCTCTTTCTTACTTGTCCATTTCTGATTTCGTGTTGCCATTGACCCCCTTATTCGTTGGTGCATTTACTGCATAAGAAGTGATACTCTAGTAATTAATATACGCAATTTCGTGGCAAAATGCATTTCTATAAGCTATGTTTATCTGCTCACACAGGATGCATTTGGGAAGCAGATAAGCATATTTAGGAAGCAAAATGCATTTCTAAAAACAACTTATATCCTTTGAGGCTGTTTTTTACTACTTATTGAAGTGCTCACATGTCTCTTTTTTCAAAGCAGATAAGCATATTTAAGCCTGCCATTGCATACTTCTAGCTTATGTAATATGCAGAAATTATGCCAAAACCTAATGCTATTATTTTTCGGGTCAAATCAAATTTGAGAGTTTAAATGAACCTACTTATTCGCTAAAAACACTTATGCTCAAGAAGATAGTCACTTTAGAATGCTAATCCAAACATCTCATTTATACTAATAAAATTTTATGAATGTAAATATGGCTACATAAAAAAATTACACCATACAGTTGAAATAAAGGTACCTATACATCAACTTGAATTCTTGCCGCCGGTACATCTTCCATACCACAATCAGAGGCCCATAGATCAAAACCCCACACATGCAAAATCAAAACCCCACATACCAAAAAGTTTCAATCTTTTATATAAAAGCTCTAAAGGGTATAAATTTAAAGTCAAATAATTAAAAAAAAATATGATGAGACTTACTATTGGTGGCCGGAGTGAAGACGGCGGCGAAGGTTCGCCGGAAAACCCCATAGATCAAAAAGTTTCAATCTTTGATAATATGAATGGTGTGTTTTTGAATCGGAGGGCATGGATTGACTGCGTTGAATTAATTGCACAATGGTAACTGATTAGCTGTTTTTGAAATGGTTAATTACTGATTCAATACTTTCCTTTGATAGATTCAGCCCTTTTAGCGTTTCAATACCCTTTTCCGCATTGTTGAAGTTTCAATCACACTTGACTTTCACCATCAATACTTTCCATCCATTTAGAAGGGCAAAATGGGGATTGACTGAAATTTCAGTTTTCCACTTTTTCACTTTTTCACTCTTGACCATTTTTCCATTATAGGTAGTTAAGATTAAGATATAGATATGTGACGTATTTAAAGAGAGAGAATTGTTTAAAATAATTTTTGTCTGTGACAACTCATTTTGTGAAGGTTAGTTTGTAAAAATTTTGTGGATGTAGTTAAAAAAAATAAAATAAAATAAAAAATAAATAAAAAGGTTGATTACTTACAACTTCGAAACTGCAGGTGTAATCCATGTAAGGAATTTTGGCTATCAGTTATCGTCTTTAGGAGCTGTTTTGTTACGTGGGTTTTAACTCAAAAGAATGGAATGAACCCACATAAAACAAGTTTGGTACACGGATCGGGTAATCAAGTAATGAAACGATTGCAAAAACTCAATTCGGGCTCATGTGGTGGGTTTTAAGAAAAGCACTTGGTGTTCCGATAACGTCGTACTATCTTGCATTTTCAAACTAGTTCTAACCATATATTTCATTTTTATATTTAAAAAGTAATAAAATTTAATCTTATTTTCAATCTCAATAAATTAAAAGGGTGTTTGTTTAAGGTTATATGTGACTTATGAGCTTATTTGTGTTTCGACTTAATATCATAAGCCCTAATTTTCTGGCTTATTTTGAGACTTACGGGTTTATATAAGTTTATTATAATATGATAAATTTATATAAGCCCAAAAGTCTTCAAATAAGCCAGAAAATTGAGACTTATGAAATATATTCTGAAAATCAAATAGGCTCATAAGCCCACATATAAGCTTAAACAAACACCCCCTAAATCAAACAACTTTTATTAACATTTTATCTTTCTTATTTTCCTTTCAAATTTCAAAAAAAAACCCCAAAAAAAAAAAAAAAAAAAAAAAAAAAAAAAAAAAAAAAAAAAAAAAAAAAAACCATTAACAAAGCAAAACAAATGGGCCCTTAAAGGTCTTTACATAGACCAAGCATGCACCTCCGAAGTTACAAGTACTAGACGTGCAATTTTACTAAACCACAAAGATAATTTTTGTAGTTTTTACTTTTTTATTTAGTAGGGTATCTACAACGGATCAATATCCTTTCAAGTTATAGTGAAACATGATTGATCATGTTGATTTTATCGTGAGAGTGAATTTTTACTATAAAGAAAATGTTTTATGTATTTATTTTATTTGTGATTGGCGAAAAATCTTGTTTCAGTCAACTTGTGAGGATGAGACAACCGGCTTTGGAGGGGATACTATTGCTCGTGGTGAGAACCACAATCATGAAAGGTCTTTTTGGTTTTTTAGTTGTGTTATAAAAAGTAAGCGTACTCAAGTATTTTAGTGGTTAGTTGTTGATTGTGTATATAGCCGGACGATACCTCGATGGTCCGGACGAACGATGTCCGGACGGCCATGACCGGAGGGACCAGACAAGCGCCGCCTTCAACCCTGATTTCGCGGGTCTATGTCTGCCATGTGGAAACCTCAGGCGACACCCTAGTATAGGGGCAGGTTAGCGCGCCACACCCTACATGTCAGGAACAGTAGCCTACTCGTACCATGCACTGTTCCGAACAGTAATCAGGTACAGTTTGAGGTAGTATAAATACTTCTCATTTACTCACTTATATCATTAGCATTTACTGCATACTTACACACACATTTATTACTACCAACCCAATACTTACTCTCACGCCGGAGCTTGGTCCTGGGATAACACCCGGGGCGAGGCTAACGCGTTTATTGTGATTCGCAGGTTCTACTACCGACAAGTCATCACTCGGAGGGCTTCTTGAGGACCCTTGCTAGGTAACAGGATTTTACTCAAACACTTGTGCTGATGAAATTATAGTGATTAGTGAGGATATAATAGTCGACTAGAAAAGCTGGTGTGATAGTAGTTGATATGACTATTTCCGTTTCTCATGACATTTTTGACTAAATACGTTTCAAAAATATCTGTTAAGATATATTTTAAGAGCTGCGAATAAATTACACCTATATTGTAATAAACCCATCCAAGGTGAAGCCGAGGGTGCCAAAAGTCGTGAGAGTAAACAAACCACTCTTCCAACATATGAATACATAGACACCCTACCACAAGCTTCAGCCACACGGGAACGCCACTCTCCACCAAGTTCGGTCATCTCACTCGCCGAACCCACCCCAGACAATTCCCTTATTCTAACAAGGAATACCTGAAATAGACCATCTCACTCGCCGAACTCACCCCAGACAATTCCCTTATTCTAACAAGGAATACCTGAAATAGACCATCTCACTCGCCGAACCCACCCCAGACAATTCCCTTGTTCTAACAAGGAATACCTGAAATACTGCGTCTTTAAAAGATATCCTCAAGTCTAAAATGACTTTAAGGGTACGTATTTCAAGATACAGTCACTACTGCATACCATTTTAATTTTATTAAAGACGCTGAATCAACCAAACGGAAAAAGGCCATACAGGAATCATAAACTACATAAATACTTTAGGATTTAGTTTCGGTTTAAAATAGTTCAGCAACAAACAGACCGTGAGCCAAATACTCAACTGGATTTATTCAACTTTAAAAAAATACAAAGCTAATTAAAACATCATTTCAAGTTTGAATATTGATAAAACCAGATTATGGATATGAACCAAACCAACAACCGGTTCTCAGTAAACAAACATGAACTAACCATAGCCAGTTCTGATTCCAATTTGGTTCTTCAGTTACATGTGTGTACGACAACATNTAAGCCATATATAAGCTTAAACAAACACCGCCTTAACAAAATCAGGGAGCGTTTGGTTTGTATTACATAATTACTATGGGTTTAGGTATAGAAATTGGGTTTAAAAAAATACTTAGTAATCACCAACATAGAGTTTAAAATGTCTATTATTGTAAATTTCATAACAATTCTCGAAAACCGAACAAGTTTATCAGAAACAAAAGTCATTCCCTAATTACCGTACCCTCAAACAAAACACGCCCTCATTTTTTATGCATGCGTCTAAGGCATAGTGTAATAGACAGCATACCGAACTGAACCGAGAAATATAGCCGAACTGGATCTGGCCGAACATATTTCGGTCATCGGTTCACTCTTTTCCTCACATTTGGTCTGCGATTCCATCAGGTCCAATTCGGTCTTATGCAAAGTCGACCATTATGTTTTGTTGAACCGGATCGACCCGGACAAAAACCAAACATTTTGGTCCAGTGTTTGGGCCTAAATCAGTTTTCGGTCCGATCTGGTCCTGTTTTCATATCGTGATCAGCCTTACATGCATCGTCATCTCTATAATGCATTGTTGTATAGTGTACTCAGTTTGCTTTATAACTTGTATAAAAGAAACGATGTCAGTATCAACTCTTTAATTAAATTGTCAAACTCCGATGTGCGTGAGTAGCCGTGTTTGTGAGCTACTCGGGATTGATTTGTTAAAAGCTTGAAATGTGTCAAGATTTACCGAACTTGAGTTCGAGCTTAACATAAAGCATAAAACTTGTTTAATAAACGAGTTTAAGCACAAGTTTCAGTTATCGAGCTCGATTAAGTTCGCGAGTTTAAACAAACTTTACATATATAACATATTTTTCAATAGTATAATTACATATAAAAAACGAGCTGAGCTCGATCTTTATTGATAAGGCTCGTAGCAAGTCGGGCTTTCTTAAAGCTCGGTTTGTTTACACTCCTAGTCACGCTTGAGCTTCACTCTACTACTGAAATGTAGATTTAAAGTTGTTTGACATGAGAGTTTAGGGTCTTGAAATTGGTTAAAGATACCTGGATTAGCTTTTGAAAAGTGTGAACACTTTTGAAATGATTAATATCTTAGTTTGAATGTCTTTTTGTGTCATTCACATTTATAAGTAGAGCTGGCAATTTCTGACACGGACCTGTTAACACGACACGACACGACCTGTTCTTAACAGGTTTCGTGTCACCCCTTAACAGGTTTCGTGTCTTAACAGGTCCGGACCTGTTAAGACACGAAACCTGTTAAGGGGTGACACGAAACCTGTTAAGAACAGGTCGTGTCGTGTCGTGTTAACAGGTCCGTGTCAGAAATTGCCAGCTCTA
>LBNU01014355.1:13743-33939 GCA_014162995.1 Artemisia annua | reverse complement strand
AGACTTAAATCAAAACGAAGATCTTGAAAAATTTGATAGAACTTTTCCATTTGGTGGTTTCTTTTCTCGCGGTGCTTTTGATCGTTTAGACGAGACGAATAAGGAAGTTTATACTTGACGGTATTATCTTGTTCAAAAACAACTTTTTCCTTTCCTTTTGAAACATTCTCTTTTGACGGTTGGACAACCGGAGGTTGGATGTTTTCGGTCCTTCCGTTATTAGTAGGAAGTTCCGTATCCGTTGTCGCCTCGGTTTCACGGTCGACTACCTTAGGAGGAGAAGAAGAAGACGAGGTAATCGGAGCCGTAGGTCCATCGTATGAAACACCACTTCGTGTCGTGATCACCTTAGCATCGCCCCTCGGGTTAGCGATCGTGTTGCTTGGAAGAGTACCTGAGCCCGAGGGTCGATCATTTAAAGACTTCTTTATTTCGGCCATTTGACTAATCATCATTTTATTCATTTCCTCTTGATTCTTAATGAATTGCTTGATAAACTCATCCGAGGACGTTTGGTTTTGATTCAAAGCTTGATTTTGATTATTGAAATTTTGTCCTCGGTCGTTTTGATGAAAACCTTGATTTTGATTATGAAAATTCCCATGATTTTGATTTCCATTATTATAATTTCCATGATTTGTATTTTGATAATTCCCTTGATTCGGGCCTTGATAATTTCCCTGATGTTGAAAATTTCCACGATTTTGTCCTTGATTGAAATTTTCCGGATTTTGAAAACCATTGTTAACACGATTTTGATTTTGATTGAATTGATTGTTACGGTTTTGCACATTGTTAACTTGATTCGGGTTATTAAAACCGGGTGGTCCAAGATAGTTGGTAGAACGATAGCTAAGAAGATTTCGATCTCCTTGTGGTTGGTAACTGTTACCTCCCATATTTGTAACGTTCTCATGAGCAAAGCCACCGGAGGCTGGGCACTCATAATACGGATGTGGACCACCACACGTTTCACAACTTTGACTAATCGCATTGACTTGACGATTGTTGTTAAGACTTGGATTCGTTTGCAAAAGACGGACAACATCATCGAACTTTTTGTTAAGAGCCGCAATTTCTGCTTTGGAAGACGTGGTAGATCTCGTCGACTCGCCCCTCTCGGCTGAAGAATCCCAATAATTGTGATGGGCGGTCATGTTCTCGATAAGATCGTAGCACTCTTCGGGGCGTCTTTTCATAAAAGTACCACCCGCAGCAGCATTGATCGTATCACGATGTCGTAAAGTTAAACCATTATAAAACGTATCAATAATCGTGACGAGCAACATGTTGTGATTCGGACATCGATCAATCGAAAGCTTATAAAGTTCCCAAGCTTCGAATAAAGATTCGTCGGGAAGTTGTCGGAAATTGCTTATGTCGTTTCTTAGTTTCGTCACCATCGATGGTGGAAAATATTTTGCCAAGAATTTTGAAACCATTTCATTAAACGTATGAATAGAATTTTTCGGGAGTCGATCAAACCAAGCGGTGGCGTGATGCGTCAATGAATATGGGAAAAGATAGAGACGAAGGGCATCATCGGAGACACCGTTTTGTTTCATACTTTGAGTGATTGTTAAAAAGTTATCAAGATGTTTGTTCGCATCATCACCCGGTAAACCGTGAAATTGACAAAAATTTTGTACTTGTTGAATCATATGATGTTTAAGTCCAAAATCGGCGGCTTCGATATTGACGGGGGCAATCGGGCCACCACGTCCGAACATAGTCGGTTGACACAACTCCTCCATCGTACGGAGATCGGGAGGAGGTTGAGGTCCCACCGGAGGAACCTCATCGTTATTGTTATTGTTCATTTCCTCAACGTTTGGGAAATTAACACGGTGTGTGTGACGGATAATCCTCTCGGGATTCGATAAAGGTGATAAAAGTTCTTCCGATGAAGAACGGGTGTTCATACACCAACGAAATCACACATAAAATGAAAAATCAATTAGAAAAAGGAAACTCTTTTTGGTTTTTAGAATTTGTAAACAAAAATCGAAATCAAAATATTTTTTGGGTTTTTTTTTATAAAAGAAAATTTAAAAACACAATATTTTTTCTTTTTCTTTTGTTTTTATATCACAATATTTTTATGATCGATTCGTCACCCGAAATCGTTTCCTTCAAACCTACGTGCAACAAAATTGTCGGTTGTAGAATTAAAGTAATCCGAAACCGAATAATTTCACGATCTCTTTTCGCGTTCAAGCTTATTTGGTTTACAACCGCCCTCCTTCAACGGAAGACCGAGGATGTTTATTTTATTTTTGGTACTTTTCAAACACTTTAGGAAAAGTGTTTCGTTTTTGTGATTTTTTTTTTTTTTACTTTTTATATAAGAAAATACGTAAAAGGAAGGTTTTTCAAATCACGATTTAAAAACGAAAACAAAAATTCACTTTAACCCTCCCCGGCAGCGGCGCCAAAAACTTGGTGTGATTGTTTTAGTATAGTATTTTTCCAAATAATTTCTTAATAAGAAATTACCCGGGTCGTGTCCGTGTGAAGGCTAAATGGAATGTCGATTTCCGAATCGTAAAACGTGTAGCGAAAAAATGGTAAAAGTGAAAACGATGAGAATTACACTAATGATAAGTAAATAAAACACAATCAAGTTACAAGAAAAGCAAATCACGTAATCAAAGCACACGTAAGCTAAAAACGTAATACGAATTAATAAACGTGAAATAAACGTAACGTAACAACTAAAAACTTGAAATTAATGCAAATCTAATGCTAGGGATGCAATTTAAATTTTTAAAAACTAAAAATGATAAAAGAAAATTTTTAGAAAAAGAAAACTATTATTTTTGGCTTTTTATTTTTATTTAAGAATTAAAAACTATATTTGTAGTTTTGTTAAATAAAAGAAAATTAAACTAATTAGCAAATAAAAGATTTAATCTACAAATATAATTTTTAAAAATCTAACTAAACTAACAACTAATTTTAAAATTAAAAGTGAAAAATATTTTTGTCTTTTTGCTGTTTAATTTGAATTAAAAAGTACTTGAAAATAAAGAAAAATGGAAAAGAAATATCAAAACTACTCAAATAATTCTAAAATTTTTATGGAAAATCTAAAATTAAATTCTAAAGCTACAGGAAAAAGAAAATTTTGGAAAATAAGCGGTTAAGTGCTTATTCAAGCCAAAAAGCAGTTAGGAAAAGTGCTTATTAATAAGCAATTTGACCAAAAGTGGTCAAACTTTTCCAAAATGATTTTAGGACTCTGATAAGCTCTGTAACACTTTACTTAGACCAAAATTGAACTTGCATAATGCAATGCAAGTAAAAATAGTCACAAATAAGCACTTTATGTGGCCAAATAAGCACAATTAAGCACCAATAAGCTCAGAACAGAAAGGAACACTGAAACACACTAGGTGAAGCTCAAATAATGCAAACAAGTTCAGTTTACAAACCAATATCACCAGACATAACCAAACTGACAACTCCGCATACAAAATAAAATGGGACAAACTAGCAGTTCAAAATAAGCAGTCCCAATAAGCTGTAACTAGTAATCTAAAAGTGAAAACCTAAAGTCACCTAGGTTGGCTATGTTTTGCCCCAAAATACTCACTAATAGCTTCACTAGATTGTAAGATAAGTGCTCATGAACTTGGGCACAAAACTGAGAAGCAGGGTAATGTTTACAGCAGATAAGCACTTTGAGCTTAAAAATAAGTGACCAAATTAGCTCCAATTTGTAAAGATAAGGGGGCAAAAGCTTCTCAGCTATATTGAGATACTAAAAAGTGAAAAAGCCCTATCAAAAGCTCTTAATTACTACCCTAATTGAAGGCCTAAACAGGTGTCCCAACTGGTCAGTATATGCTGACCAGTTATGTTATGACTTTTTTTTTCTTTTTGAAGTTCAGTTGACTTTTCTCAAAATTAATCCAATCTAATAGCCCTAATATGATGTATTAAGCAGAGATGAAACTATATTAAGCTAGATTAACTACTATTACACTAGTATGAATGAATCACTAACTTGAAATTTCAACAGATTGTTAACTATGAAACCTATAAAGTAATTTTGACTTTTAGCTAAATAACCTACTGATTTATGCTTCTGATATTCTATTATTACCCTAAATGTTATGTCTAAACAAGCACTACCAATCAAAAGCAAGTTTACTCACTTAAACCAAACACCCTTGTAACAGTTGAACTACACTAGCACTCTAAGAGATAAGCCTCAAATTGCTCAAATAATGCCCAATCACAGTCACTTATCACTTACTAATATCAATTCAACAACAAGCTTTAACAACAATCCACTAAATCTCAATACCACAGATCTAGAACTTGATTAAAAACCACAGTCACAGTAACACTTCACCTCTATTCATTCACTATAAACAGAGACAAATAAAGCTAGGACTAACGCAACTCAGATCAAGTATCCTCAAACAACAGCAACTAAACATCAAACAGCACAAATCAAACAGTAATAAGCTCAAAACAACAGATCTGTACTCTACTTTTTAGAGGAATGAAAAAACTAGAAAAAACTCACAAAGTTAATCCCCCTCAGCCACAATTGAGGGGGTTCACTAAGCTAGCCTGTCTTTTGACAGGCCAAATTGCTCCTTATTTGGCTGCCTTTACTCCTTGAATAAGCTGAGCTTATGGAAATAAGCTGTTGTTTGACTTTTATGAAATCAAATGAAAGTACAAGCTCACTATTAACTATGATAAGCTAAAATGAGCCTTAAAAACTGAAAACAAAGCTTATTGAAGCTTTGGTTTGGAATTTAAAGTTTATTTTTGGAATTTTTTTAAGGTTTTTCAGTTTTTTTTTTATGATTAGTAAACAAAAATAATGTAGATGAAGTTGAAACAAGCTGAGAGTGATTACTAAAAAGCAATTAAACAGTAGATTAAGCTGAATCAATGATAAAACAGAAATTAAAAGCTATAAGCTAAAACAGATTTTAAAGTAAACTAAAATTTCATTGATATAGAAAGCTGAGTACAATTGGAAATTAAAAATAACAGAGTTTCATTACCTAAAACCTACACACTAATGAGGTGAAGAAGGGGGTATTTATAGCCTTGAGTGAGGAGCTTGGGTGAAGCTTCTAGGTAGTCTAGCTCACCAATCCGTGTGCTTTGTGTTAGTTTGCATCAATTTCGACCCTTAGATAGACTTGGTGACCACTTCTTCTCATCTCAGCCCTTGGATCAAATCATCACCCAATCATATGCACTAAATTCGAGGTGGATTGCTGACATGTCATTCCTGCACATGTCAGGGGTGTTCTAGAAGCAAGCAATTAGACCAATCTACCCTTAATTATGGTGAATTTGATTTTTACCTGGGTAGGAATAGTGTTAGGGTTCATGTGGGGTGTAAATTAGGGGGCGGGTAATTTTTTTGGGGTTATTTAATATTTGTTTGACCGTGGGTATTGGGGGGTTGACCTGGGTTTAGGAAAAGGGTCGGGTGTTGGGCTGGTGTGGTTTTTGGGCTTAGGGGTTTAAGGGTTGTTTTTGGATTGGACCAGATCTTGTGTATTAGATTTAGGATAAATGGTTTAATAAATTCACAAGGACCAAATGTGTAAATCTGAAAACTCTAGGGACCAATTCTGTAATTTTCCAAATTTGTGATCCAAGGGCTATTCTTGACTTCATTGAATCTTTGAGTACTTCTTTTGTCATTTTCTTCCAAAGTATCTTCAGAGGACTAAAATTGACAACTTCTAAAAGTGGAGGGACTAATTCTGCCAATTCTTCCAAACTTTATCCATGGACTAATCTTGACAAGAAATGATTCTCCAAGGTTGATTTTGACTTTTTGAGCTTGACTTTGACTATTTGACTTCCCCGGTTTCGGCTTTTGACACTTTCCATTCTCGTGCTCGTTTTTGTCGGGATTTTGTGGTTTTGATGTAATTTCTGAAATATCCGTACCTGCACGATCACAAACACAAAACACACTATCTTTAGCATATATGGTCAGTTTTTGGTCGTTTTGGTCTGAAAATGGTAAATAAAAGGTGTATGAATAAGCATACACCAGGCTTTTAAGAAATTTAATGAAGCGTCAGTTCCAAAAGGTGGGAGTGGATGACAGCCTGTTATAGATACTGCGGATTGACCATGAGATTCTACGGATTGACTTACCAATCTGCTGATGGGTAAAAAGTGTGTTTTATTTTGGGTATGTTATAAAGTCAAAATTAGTCAAACGATTCTCTAAAGATTCGTTGTCAACTAACCCCCACGATTCTTGGTAACTTCTTTATATAACCAATCGTGTGTATCCCACCCCAAAATAACTACATCCCACTCGTTATAAATTCAAACCCATTTCTAACCTCTCAAGATCATTTCTTTCTCATAATTCCACTATGGCAAACCTTGTGTTTAAAAGTGACCACAACCTAATTGCTTTTCTGGGCAAAGTTAAAGGAAAAGAAGTATTTGAACCTATGGTAGATTTCTTGAAGAGGTCTAATCTCCGCTTTGCTCTGACACATTGTCCGGATCTAGTGTGTGAATCATTGGTCGCACAATTTTGGAATTCGGCTGTGATAGCAGAAGTTGAGACTGAAATTGTTGCTTGGATTGATGGGAAAAAGTATGTGGTCACTGAGTCCTTGATCCGCAGCAAACTTCAATTAAAAGATGCAGATGGTGAATATCATGAAGATAAGTCTGTGATACTTCCAGCGTTGAGAGCTATTGGTTATCAAGGGGATGGCAAGGTGTGGAAGAAGAGGTTATTTTGCCCAAAATGGAAGTTTCTGGTGCATACCTTGTTGAAGTGCATGAGTAATAAGACAGGAGGTCTGGATCAATTCTCTACTCATGTGGCTTGTGCTGTTGCTAATATATCCAGGCTGTTAAGAATAAATTTTATATATACCCTAGGTTTCTTCAAATCATCATATGTATTGAAACAGTAGATAGAACACACACACACACCTGTTAATGAAATAGCTTCTAAAGTGTTTTCAAACATGGAAAGTGGATTTTCTGGCACCCATTGGCCTCTACCTCCAGCTATGTTGCCTCTTGGTGACAATGCTGATGCAGCTGAAGGTGATAATCCACCTAGTCCTCATGCTGCTGACGGTGGTATTCCACCTATTCCTGAAGCTGCTGATGCAAATGCATCCGCAGCTAAGGATGCTGCTGGTACATCTTATGCTGCTGAGGCTTCAACCTCAGTGGCTGCTGATGAACAGCAGGTGGTTTCTCCTAGGCCTATTGCTCCTAATGGGCATTCTGCTGATCCTCTAGAACCAGCCACTAATGCTGGTGAAGGATCTGCTGACCCTAGGAATGTAGAACAGACACCCTTGACTGACCAGTTTGGTGATTTTGATGAGTTCTTTGACACATTTGCTGCTGAACCTAATACTGAGACACCAATATTCACTGCACCTCAGACTTCTAGCCCAGCTAGAGAGGTATTGATTGATTACACCACTACTGGTGATGATGTTCATATGTCTCCTAACATGTCCAATGAAGCTCCCCAAACCTCTGGTAAACCAGATGGTACAGTTGAGGACCCCATTTCACTAACCACTGTCTATAAGTTGCTAAACAGGTATGTTGCACAAGTTGGTGACTTGGAAAGAGAGTTAATGCAGACCAAAACAAATCTTGGGGGTCAAATAAGTGAACTGACAGAGAGAGTCAAGGTTTTGGAAGCTCAACTGGCAAACAAAAAGAAAAGAAAATTTGTGGTTGATTCAGAGGATGAGTTGGAGGTTCCTGCTGCGACTGCAACAAAGGGATCTGCCTCTCTTGATCCTCTTCATATGTTGGCTGAAGCTACAGAGGTTGAACTCTCTCCATCTCCAAAACCTGCAACTGCTGACACTCCTAAGGTGCTGACTCCAAGTATAGGTCCAAAAGAGCAGTCTGGTGCTGCTGATGCTGGTGTTCAATTCATGGATATTGATCATCTTGATACTTCTGACTATGTTTCTGCATCTGCTGAACCTGCAAAGCCTTCTTCTCCAAAGATTCATGATGCTGCACCTTCTTCTGCTGATAAGCTGTTTGAGGCTACTGAACAAGCTCAAATTCATGTGGTAGATCAGGATCTTGGTACAGATGAGATCACTAAGGAGGAAGTACTTGCCAAAGAGAGACTTTTTCAGATACATGAGGAACTTCTGAAGAGTCAAGCTTTGGCTGAACAAGAACAGGCAAAGCTAAATGCAGAGGTTGATAGAGTGCAGGCTACTTATGTGTCTACCTAACCACCAGAAAGAAGAAAAGAGCTGGATGCCAGGGTAGCTGAGTTTGATGAGAATGACTGGATGAATATTGGGGCTCAAATTGCTTCCAATGCTCCTCTTGCTAGGGATCTAATGGGTGATAATGCTACCACTTATGACATTATTGCCTTGCTAAGGAGAAAGAAGAAAGAAGAGGATGCAAAGAAAACCAAAGCTAAATTAGCCAAACCGCCCACTCAAGCTGAAATAACTCATACAATGAGAGTGGTGGTGAAAAATATGAGTCCAGCTGTGTTTAATTCTGGATGGACTAAAGCCAAGGTTTGGAATATGCCTCATGATAAACTGGTGAGTGCTTATAACTACAGTATGTCTTTACGCCAGAAGAGTTCTATTCAGCAAACACTTGAGGAACCACCTTCTAAACGGCTGAAGTCTACACATGAGACTCCTGCTGATACACCTCATCCTGCTGAATCTTCTGGTCTACCTGATAAGGGAAAGGCTCCTATGGTTAATACAGGACCAGTTACCAGGCAACGAACAAAGAAGCAAATTATGGAGGATATATTAAGTGAGGAAGCTATTCAGAAGATGCTAGAAGATGACAAGGCTGATCTTGCAAGGGCTACAGAGGCTAGATCTACTATTGATGTGCCTAAGGATGCTGATGATTCAGTATCTGTTCCTGCTGAAACAACTTCAGCAATTTCAGATCCTGCTAATACAACTTCAGCAGTTCCAGATTTTGCTGAGCAATCTGTTCCTGCTGAAGCATCTACAGATGTTCCTGCTGACACTACAGTTCCTGACTCAACTCAAGTTAAAACTGAGCCAGATACTAATGATGCATCTTCTACTGCCACAAGAAGGAAGACTCAGGGCAGGAAGAGACCTCCTACAAGTTTGGTTACTCCCTTGGATGCTTCTGAATATATTGAGGTTGAGGAAGATGATGGTGAAGATCCTATTCCTCATGTCCCTTTGGTTAGTTGGGAGGTTCTACCAGTTCAATACAAGGATCAGGACATCAATGTTATCCACAGAGCAGATGGGACAGTTAAATATTTCTCTTTTCTGAGTGAAATTTTAACTTTTGTGGATAGACAGGATCTGCTGAATATGTATTCTTGGGTTACCTCCTTTTATAAGAACAAACAACCTACTGGGAGTGGTATGTATTTGAGAGGAGATTTGACTGTGTTGTTTGATTCAAATTTTCATCTTAGTAGAGGCTTTGATGTTTGGATGGGACAGTCAAGATGGGAGGTTTCTAATTGGAAATTTTATCCTCTACCCAATGTTCATGTGTTGTCTACTGATGCTGGCAAGGTTCTCTACATGTGTGCTGAGATTACCTATCCCATCTCTCTAAGGATTCTGAATCAAATGTTGGAGATGAAGCTGCTTGTTCCTTGTGATGTGTGTGGCAATGACATGACTCATGCTGAGCAATTGGTTAAAGCTGTAAGGAGAAGTATCCAGTTCAAAATGGGTATGAAAGCACAGCATGGAGTCACCATTGATACTTCTTTGGGGTAATTGTTGTATATTTTTATTTTTATTTCTTGTTAGTATTATTAGTAAAAAATATATATAAAAATAAAAAACAAATGTGTTAACTGTTTGCAGGTTTGTTGTATAGTAACTCTATTGATGGTTCTCAACTCACCAGATGTGACTTGTGTCTATCAAAGAGTTGGCTAGTCCAAAGGGTACAGCTTTGGTAAAGACACATCAAATCTGTTGATAGCTGTAATGGTTTGCTCAAAACCATAGGGTACTCAACTCACCCATGCTTCATTGCTGAGAGTTGAATGGTCATCAATTCACCATGGATCTTATTCTGTGAAAATCCAAAGAATTGACTAGCCCATAAGTATATGGCTTGTGGTAAAGGCAGTGGAAATCCATATTGGTTATCAATTCACCAAGGATGTTTCCTTTAAGAATTGGCTAGTCCTGAGCAAACGGCTACAGGTAAAGACAACTCAAATCCGTTTATAGTTGATGATTTACTAAAAATCATATGGTTATCAGTGTACCATGGTTTTCGAACTTAAACATTTGGCTACTCCAGTAGTGATGGCTATTGGTAAAGAGACATCAAATCCATTATTTTCAATGATTCACCTCTCACAGGAGTTAACACACCTGGATGTGATGAGAATAGTATGAAACTTATTTGTTTTGATGTATCTAATGTCATCTGTTGCTGCAAAGATATGGTGTTTCAAGCTTATTCATCATAGAGATGTCATTCTTTTGGTTCTTTGCTGCTGATGTTTGAAGACAATCCTCTTTCCATTATTGTGATTAACTGATCTATCAAGGAATCTTGAACTTAACCCTGTCAAATTCAATATTAGGGGAGGATTGTTGGGAATTCTGCTAAGTGAGAATTCTACTGATGGTTACTGCTGAAGGAATCTGCTGAAGACACAGATTCTGCTGAAGATGTGATACTGCTGAAGACATAGTTTCAGCATATTTAGTTTCTGCGGATATAGTTAAACTGCGTAATATGTAATGTAGTTAGGATATGCATGAGTAATATTAGGAAAAGATAATGCATATCATTTAAAGTTTATAGAATATACGTTTCTTGTGAAACGGTTTAGGTTAGGGTTCCTTGTCTATAAAAGGAACACAAGTTTATGTTCAATGTGATGAACGAGTTTATAAGTTATTAATATATAAAAAATCCATAGAGGATTAAACGTTCTTAGTATTCATTGTTTATGTTTGTATTTGTTTTCCGCATTAGAATACAAGCTTTGGAGATTCTCTATTAGAGTGTTTGTGATTACATAGACACTGCTAACGATCAACGAGAGCTACAAGATCTATCAAGGGTACATAGATTCAACAGGCAATATTTGATCACATTTATACGAATTAGGGCTTAAATGACCCCCTAAAAGCGTAACACTTTTCGTCTCATCACTAAGTCAGGCTATAAAAGCTCCTCACATCTCACAGATTCGTTTGGTTAGCTTAATTAGGAGTAGTCACAATATAGTGTAGTATAGGAAGTAGAATAAACTAGCCTATAGTGTATTCAACTTTTAAACCTGTATCTTTTCAGTTTTGTAATCCAACTTTAATCAATGCAATTCAAGTTTTCTTTTAAATCTCTTTTTCTCAAATTACTGTGAAATTTTCATTCAATAGCTAAAAGAGTTATAAGCTTTCATTTTCTGTTTTAATAAGCACATTCAAGCTTATTCAGTAGCTGGTAGTGAGTATTGAACTTAGTTACTGCTTAAATTGATTCAAATGGTTCCTGGTCAACGAAAGTTAATGGAGCAGGGTTAATTGGATTTGGTGTATTCAGTGGTGGTTTACGATTGTTTTGGGGAGATTAGTAGCCTATCTAAAGATAGGCTAAGCTGTGGTTTGATTAATAAATCCTATTTTAGTTAGGATTTCAGAATTTGTAAGTCTCAATTTCCTATTCCAAATCTCATAAATGCATAGTATAGATTTTTAGAGTAGATTGCTATAATTCTATTTGATTGTTGTTTGCGTTGCTTGTTTAGATCATTTGTGAGCTTTAGTTTCTTTGATGTAGTTAGTCGGTGGATAATTTCATCATAACTGCATATTTGAATTTCTAAACTGTGTGATTCTGCAAATTAGTGATTTAGGTGTTAATTGTTCTATTTCTCTGTTCATTTAGACTTTAATTCATAAACTTGAACTAGTTTAATCATAAATGTGGAACAGTTACACTGGAATCTCAATTTGATAGTGTAAATCAATAGTTAAAGGGTTGTTTGGATTAGTTTGACTTTTTCAAGTCAAGGATTTTTAGGCCATTTAGCTTATTTGAATATGTCATATATTGATATTAAAAGTTGTTTTAAGCTTAAATCAAGTAGGTGTAGTAAGATTTAAGGATTGTGCATCAGTTTTGAAAGTTTGAAGGAATTGTGGTGAATAAGACAGTTAAAAACCCAAATCACAGCTAGATGTTATATTCTGTGTTAAAATTTGTTTCATTAGAATCATTTAGGTGGTGGATAAAAGTTTGAGCAGGGTTAAAAAGAGGTTAAGGCCATTTGGTCATGTTGCCACTATTGTGATATAAGCGTTTTGACAGTCTCATAGGGCATTTTTAGTTCAACTTTAGGTAAGTCAGAATAGTCATAAGCTCTTCAATTCAGTTTTGCAATTAGTTAGTAGTTTAGGTTTTATGTAGATGAGCTTATTTAGCACTATGGAGTTCATTTCCTTGCTTATTTTTGAGCTTAAAAACCCCCTCCTGAACCTGTTTAGCCTGCACATCAGCTCAGCAACCCATCTTTTAAACCAAATGAACAAGCCCATTTAAGCTCATTTTCCTCTGATTTTTGGTACATTTATAGCTTGTAGTACTAGCTTGTAGTATCTAGTTTAGATTGCATTTTGGAGTTTATTTACATAGCTTTTATTTAGCTTATAGCTGTTGATTTCACTTCTCCCCTGCACACTTTTCTGTCCCAACCTTTCTCACATCAACAGCTTTTATAAGCTCAGTTTAAGCTCTTTTTGCCTGAATTTTAGTCTATTAGCTTATTGGTTGCTCTTTTATATGTTTTCACTATTTTCATGATTTAATTTGTAGTCCAGTAGCTTGTAGGGTAGCTTAAAGATACCCCCAAGGTCTGTTTGGTTTAATCGTAGTATTAGTTTTGCTCAATTTGACTTTTTGCTTATCTGTTTATTAGAGTAGGATAATTAGGTGTAGTTCTGCTCATTAGGTTGCATTGAGTCCCATAGCTTATTTTAGACATCAGCTTCTAGCTTATAGCAGCTTCTGTGCACAAGTTAGTAGCATACTTAGCTTTCAAACCTTTTACTATATAACTGTTTGAGTTTTCAGTTCCTATCCAGCTTATTTTAACTTTTCAAAACTTTTGTTTTCATAAAAAACTTATATTTTCTGTTAATTTACAAGTTGCAAAAAGAAAAATACAAAAATAAATGTTTTCAAAAACTGACATGGGAGGGACTCGAACCCAACCCATTCAGTTCACACACAACACACTTAACATCTGCCCTTGGGTCTTTTATCAGTCACTAGTTGCTACTTCAAATTAATATAGCTCATTTTTCTTTTGGCTATAATTAGCTTAAGTAACTTGTCAAGCTTAATTCGAGCTTAATATAATAGCTTCTCAACTTTTCAGATTCTTCTTAAAATCTTATAATTATAACAGATTTATTTTAAAAAAATTAGATTTCTTTTACTTTTCATTTTCTATTTTTAATCATTTATTTTCTCTTTTCTAGTTTTTAACTCATAATAAATAAATAAAAAGTCGAAAAAAAAATATTTTTCTTTTTCTAAAATTTTCTTTTATCATTTAGATCGTAGAAAAATCGTTTTCATGCCCGTTGGATTAGTATAGCTTAAATTTCACTTTTTATTTTGCGCACGTACGTAGTTTTTGGTTATTTGCGCGTTTTTTAGGTTAGGTTACGTTTTAAGTTTGATTAGCTTTACGGTTTCATTTCTTGTGCTTTATCATATGATTCTTAGTATTGTTTCAATTTCCGTAGTAATAATCCAATCATATCTCACTTTTATCCATTCACGACACGAATCACACAACGGAATCATAATTCCATTCACACCTTTGCTGGGACACGACCCGGGGAAATACTTTCACGAGTATTTCTTTGGACAAATCACTACACTATGATTGTCACTAATCAATTTTTGGCGCCGCTGCCGGGGAAAGTTGAAGTGAATTTTTGTTTTCGTTTTGCGAATCGTGTTTTGTAAATATTTTTAAAAACATAAAAACCAAAAAATATTTTCTTTTCAAAATTTGTTTTTCATTTTTCTAATTACTAAAATCCAAAAATATTTTCTTTTTCAACAATTGATTTTCACTTTTATCTTAATTCGTTTTTACGTCATAAAATCCAAAAATACTCTTCTTATCCTCTTATCCGTTTAATTCTTCTTCTCTAATCCTCTAAACCGATAATTCTTTCTCTTCTTCCTCTTATGTTTAATTCTTATGGATCCGACTTGTGTTAAGTGTGGAGAACCTTTCTTCGAAGGGTTGTGTGTTTGGTGTACATGCGAACAATGTGGTAGTAATATTCGTGATGGAGTTTGTTGGTTTTGTAATTCTCACACGTATAACAATCCTTCAAACATTTCCGATTACCCTCAAACACCACCGCCGCCTTCGTTCACTTGTTTTAATTGTGGAAATCCCTCCGAAGAAAGAGTACCTTGTGGACAATGTTTTTGTAATCAATGTGGATACACTAATTGTATGTGCTACGTCCCGAGTGCTGAAACGTCTTACGCTTGTTATACGAGTTTTGATAATTATCCTCAAAATGATTTCAATCTTCCTTCTCAAAACTCTTATGAGCAAGAACCGTATTTTAACGGTGATTCGTTCCAAAATTCATCAAATTTTGAAAATTGTGGGGATCGTTTGAAAATTCTCATTATGAGCCTAATTCGTGTTATGATTCTCACGGTTTTAACCAACCCCCACAAAATCCCGAAAACTATCAAGATCAAATTCTCGAACTTGTAAAACTTTTTGGGTCGGTTGTCGGAGCATGGTGTAATCAACAACAAACGGTTACTCAATATGTGGTTAATCGTAATACTTATACTCCCGATCCTCATGTGAAGTCTATGGAAGTATTACTTGCCGAAGAGAGAGCGTCCAATTTTCAAAATTCTTTTATTTACGACGATGATGAGAAAATTACGATCAACCTTTTTCCTCAAAGAGCTCCCGTCTTTTCTCCCGTAGAACCCGAGGACTCTCTAAAAATAGGGGACAAGCATCTTAACACTCCGGCAACGGAATCGAACGAATTCAATAAGTCTAGTGTTGAGAATCTTGTCCCAATCCCAAGTGAGTCCAGGGAAAATTCTAACGGTGATTGTGAATTTGTTCAAAATAATCCTCTTGATATATCTGAAGATAATTCCATGGATTCGAATTCGAATGATGATGATACGCTTCCGGTTGAGGATGTTCCGAACGAAAATATCGTTATTTATTCGAATCCTCTCTTTGAAACCATTGATACGAATGATATACCATTTGATGATAATCACGTCGAGAATGATGATGTTGAAAGCTATTCCGATTCTCACAATGAGTATACTACGAGTGATACAGACTCTTGTGGAGATATCGATGATGTTGAGGAATCGCGTTCCGATTATGAGTTTGAGGAGATAAAGGATTTTGACCTTGATGATGAAGAGATTGAAGATGATTTACTTCATGAAAAATTATCCAATATCAATCTTCTTATTTCAAAGATCGAAGCTTTAAATAATCCGACTCCGTTTACAGATACCGTGATCACCTTTTCATTTCCTATCCCCGTTATGGATAGTGATTTCTTACCCAAACTTGAAATTTTTTGATTTGAAGAGACGAGTAGTGGCAATCCCACTATTCATGTTGATATCTCTCTTCCGGATTATGAGCATTTTGACTTTGATATCGATTCCGAACTTATTTTGAGTGCTATCTCCGATAATCCGTCACGTGACCCTCTTTTAGAGGATTTTGATCTATTTCTTGCTACGGTTGACTCGATACCACTGGGTATTGAGAATGACGAGAATGACCTTCGAAGAAATGTTCTTATTAAAGAAATTCATGATGATGATTTACTTTCCGAAGCTGACTCATTTCTCTTCGATTTTCCATCCTCTCGTCCACCCGCGAAACCACCAGATGTAGATTTTGAATTCGATACGGATGAAGATATTGTTGGAGTGGTGGACGAGATTTATGAACAAGATGTTCCGGTGCTTGATATTTTACCCACCCGAGATTCAGAATCTAACTTTACTTTCGTCATCCGTGTGTTTTACCTATTCTTCATTTATCCCATCACTTCTCCATTCCTTCACTCCGCCGGGAGTGAGGATACCGTCTTTGACCCCGGCATTTTCGTTTATCTTGCCGGGTGTCCGTTCCATTTGCTCCCCCATGATTAAGTAAATTCGGGGCGAGTCTAAGCTATTCGACTCGAAAAGAAAAACAAGCGCTTCGTGGGAGGCACCCCATGCTTATCCCTTCTATTTTCTTTCTATTTTCTTTTCTAATGTGACGTGAGGAGGTGCGCCTCTTCCATTTTCTCGTGTTTCGTGGTTATTTGTTTATGTCCAGGATTTGCCCGAATTATGATGACTCTCGTGCTTGTTGTTTCTCTTCTCCACTCGAGTATCATTCGTTGCTCATCCATATATCCTAATCTTATCGACTAACGTTTATCTTTGGCATAATTAATAAACGGCCCTAGATTTTTGTTAGGATTACCCTTACCTTTGAAACATTGAGGACAATGTTTATCTTTAGTCTGGGGGGGGGGGGTGAATCTTCAATTCGGTTTGACCTTGCACTTTCACCTTTGTCGTTTACTCTCCCAACCCCGTTTTTCCTCAAAAATTAAAAAATTGAAAAAATTGAAAAATTTCAAAGAAAAAATGATGTGAAAAGGCACAAAAAAAATGTGAAAAAGTTAAAAATTGTGCAAAAATATAATAAGTGTTTTGACACCTTGTTGACTTTCCAGCTGGCGAGAGTAGGAATAAAATTTTGACTTGACCGGGCGTGTTGAGCCCTAGCTTGTTCCCTTAACCAATGATGATCATATAAGCTTGTGCTAGTCTTGTACACAAGGAGCTATAAAACGCGAATTCTTTCTTTAGAATCTGCAAAGTTCCCGTACTTGACTTTATACATGCGCGGCTTAAAAGCTTCCACTAGTCTTTTACATAAGAAACTAGAAAATGCGAATTCTTTTATTAGAGTTTGCAAGTTTCCGTAACTGACTTTATATATGCGTGGCTGATTATCGGCTAAGTATTCGCGAGTCTCATTATTTGAGATTTGTTAAAAATGCGAAGAGCGAGAAATGATAGAGTATATTTAGAAGTTAGATGCCAAACGTGGAGTAGTTGGTTCTCTTTAGAGCTCATGAAAGGTATTTGTGGCTTTTTGCTCCGATCAGATTGTTTCACCCCATATCTTGTGTATAAATAATTAGAGATATTTCGGTTTTGACGAAATTTAGTTCTTTATCTTCTTAAAAGAAACTTTGCTTTAAAAATTGGGTACACATCAAGGATACAAGTCAAGTGTTGTATTGTATGTATGAGGTTTCGGAACTACCCGTTAAAGTTCCTTGGAAAAAAGTTCAAAAAAGTGAAAAAAAAATGAAAAAGAAAAAAAAGAAAAAAAAAATGAAAAAGAAAAAAAAGAAAAAAAAAAAGTGAAAAAGAAAGAAAAATAGTTCAAAGTTGAGATGTATGGATATGTGCTTAAGTGTTAGACAAGTTGGTGGCACGTGAGGTGCATGTGAATGATCCTAGATCGGGCACATGAGGTGCACGTGTAGTACTCCCCAGCTTAAGTCTATTATGATCTATGATTCCAAAGTCTTCGATGTATGTGAATAAGAGTTTATATGTATCCAAAATCCTTGATGTGGACCTCATTTTTCGAGCAAATTTTCTTGAGAGAAGATGAAAAACTACTTAGCGTCTTAATTCTTGGTATCTTTATCGGATTAAATCATATTGGAACGAGAAAATATGAAGCAATTCATTTCTCAACTTAATTTAAAAAATTCTATGATGAGACGAAAAGTGTACCCGTTTTAAGGGGTCATTTAAGCCCTAATTCGAGTAAATGTAATCAAATATTGCCCTAAATCGTTCCTTTTGTCATTTTAGGTACTTTTGAGAAGAATTCTGGAAAACATGCTAATTTGGACGTTTTTGGAGCATAAAAGTGAAGAAAACGACAAAGTCTCAAAAGAAGCTGGAAAACCTTCCTGACGGCGTCAGAGTCACAAGGTGACGCCGTCAGCCAACGTTGACAAAGGAGTAAAATCAGATTACACTAGACGCCCTATAAAGAAAACAAGATGTTTACACCTGACGGCGTCAAGTGTTAGAGAAAGTAGGCCGTCAGGTGTAATGCTAAAGAGTGACGGCCCAGAGCACATATACAAGTGACGGCGTCAGAAGTAGATCTAGGCCATCCGAGAACCCTAATGACGGCGAGCTGATGGCGTCAGAACCCATAACCTGACGCCGTCAGAATGTAAAATCTATATATACTTTTCTATTTTTCATTCATTAGTGTGGAACTTTTGGTTCAAGTTTGGGAAAAACCCTAAAGACGAATTTGGCTGTATTTTCAAGGGTTTTTCACCCTTGAATCCTTCATGTTCAATTGAAGATAAGTCCTCACTTAAATTAATCAATATGTCTATGTGTTGGTTAATTATATCTTATGCTTGTCTTTCAATTAACATGCTAGGCTAGATTTTTCTTGTGTTTGCTTAGATCTAATGAAACCTAACTATTAATTATTGGTTGATTGGTGTGTTATTACTTTTTTTGGATGAATGTTTCATCAATGTTAGGCTTAAGAAAACTGGCAATACTCCTATATGGTAACATGCTTGAACGTCTTAAGAAACATGTAACTAATGCGTACTAGGTTATTAAGGTAGTATTTAACGCATGAGCCACTGTTTACAATCCCTATGATTATGTGTACGCATAGTTGTAGGAGGAGATAAGAGCTCATAGAATTGGGGAGATATGTATGCCACCCCATGAATTGTTAAGGAATACACCCGTCATCCACGCAAGTAATACATACACCAATTAACCGGTAAAAGATAGTTAGGGAGTAAGGAAATCTAAGTAAACACATTTGTCTCCATATAAGTTTTCACAACCACAATAGTTTAGTTATTTTATTTTTATTGCAATTGTAGTTTTTGGGTTAGTTGACTAGCAACTAATTCCGCCCACTCCTCCAAAACCCGAGATTTTACTTGCTTTCCATAAAATATAAAAATACAAAAATAATCTTCCTTCACCTTTAGACCTTTTAGAGTAGTTTTTCTATCCTAACGAACACTATTCCCTGTGAGAGAACGATCAATCCCCCGTACTTACCACTACACTATACTACACCGACCAGGTACACTGCCTGGTGGGATTGCAAGCTTCTCAAGATCCCTTGAGAGGTAAAACCTGTTGCGTGGTCGCAATCCCACGTCATCAAGTTTTTGGCGCCGCTGCCGGGGAATAGTTATTGTTTAGGTAGAATTTTTTATTTTATTAGGTCTACTCACTAGATTCCTTTCTAATGAGATTTTTATTTTATTTTTCTAGGATTTCTTTAGTCTATCTATTTTCTTCGTATTTTTGTTCGTAACCATTACTATCCCCATCATGGAAGGTGGTAACCTCCTTGATCCCAACAACCCACCTCAACCAAACCACCCTCCTAGAGCCCGTACCTTAGGAGAGTATTCCCGACCTAGCCACCATGGCTATCGCAACACCATTGAGCTCACTCAAGGAGCCAATGTCACTCCCTTGCGATCCGACACCATCCGGTTGGTGCAAAGCGGATGCGCATTCCATGGACTTTGTTCCGAAGATCCAAATCAACATCTCAAGGATTTCCTCAAAATCGTAGACTCTATAGACCTTGATGTTGCCACTCGAGAGACGACCCGACTGCGTCTCTTCCAATTCTCTCTGTGAGACCAAGCTAGTCAATGGCTTGAGCGACTTCCCGCAGGATCCATCACCTCTTGGGATGATCTCACAACTCGTTTCCTTGCGTAATTTTTCCCACCGGGGAGAACTACCAAGCTAAGGAATGATATCTTGGCGTTCCAACAACGCCAAGGCGAAACCCTCTACGAGGCATGGACTCGATTCAAGGACTTACTCTAAAGAGTCCCTCACCATGGCATAGACCTTTGGCTCCAAGTCCAAATCTTCTATGACCATATCAATATCCACACGAGGCAAACCATTGACCAAGCGGCCGGTGGCAAGCTACGTGATCTAAGTGCGGAATAATCATGGGATCTCCTAGAAGATCTTGCTCTATATGACAACGAAAGTTGGAATGATCCCCGTGATTTGAATAAGACGGTCAAG
>LBNU01014354.1:51490-71125 GCA_014162995.1 Artemisia annua | reverse complement strand
TTTTCTGATGTGCGAAATCAGTCTATCAGTACAGTGATCGATTTTGTTCACATTTATAATCTTGTGCATCCTTTTTCTATATCCCATCACATCACACACGTTATTTGTATTCAGGATATCACACCTCATCAGGACATAAACGATCCAAGGATATTTAAATTCTTGGTAAACTTGCATTTTCTCCCGAGCTCTGCAGCTCTTGTCTTTCATATTAGGTTGACCATTGGTTGACCTGACTTGAGAAATAAAGATGTGTGGTTCGGGAGAGATCAGCAACCACCAACACAATCACAACTACAAGTATACAAAGCAAGTAAAGAATACCATGATATATACTGGTTCGGGATGGGGGTTTATACCATTCGTACGTCCAGTTGCGAATCAACGACACCGATACTATTCACTAGTATAATCTTTTAGGTGGACTACAAACCGTTACAAACTTCACTCCACCGATATTCCCAAATATCGATGCTCAAAAAGAAGGAGCTACTCACCAATGGTATTCCGCCCTTGGAAACCACCCAAAAGAATCTCGCGATTCAACTTCACCTAAGGGTCACCAAGGTCACTACCAAAACTTCCCACCGGAAGTATCAAACCCCAACTAAATCCCCAATGATCTAGGCTTGGTAACCAAGACACAAGAATTCTCTTACAAACAATTGAATGAATGAATGTTTATTTAATCAAGCCCTAACCTAACCTAGAGACTCGATTGTAGTAGAAAGGGTAAAGATAATAACACCCTCGACACAATCACAAGAGTGGATTAAGTTCTTGAGATTCTTCCCTTGCAAGGAGATGTGTTCTTTCAAAGATGTTAGTGTGTTAAACTAAGAACACAAGATAGAATAGAGAGATTAGAGAGAAAGAATGTAGAGAGAAAGAATAATGGCAAGGGGTGAGGAATACAAGAGGCAAGGGGGGTATTTATAGGACAAGACCCAAACTCGGGAAAAATTTACCGAGCCCGGCGCGTTGCCCACGCGTCAACGCGTGGGTGACGCGCTAGAGGGTCTGTTGTATTTTTCCCAAGACTTGGGTGTTGATCCTCATAAATACCTAACCTTGCTAAACCCCCAATTGTACTTCACACTAAACCTTAACATTAATCAATCTAAGGTTTACCAACTCAAATAGCCAATTTGGAAAGTGTTTTGTGAAGTGTTTATGAGAAAACCAAATACCAAGGGTAGAAGAGTAGAAAGGGTAATTTGGTAGGGGTAGAATGGGTATTCCTCACATGGCATAATAAAGAAGAGAATATGCCATGGGATATTCCTCTATAGGGAAGAGTGTGAGAGGTTGGGATAAGAAGTAACCATGGTTAGGTTAGAAGAGTATGTAGAGAATAAACCATGGTTAGGTTAAGAAGTATATCCAAGGGAATATTCCATCCTTGGTGTGGTTAAGAGTTAACCAAGGTTAAGTGAGAATGGGTGTGTATAGATGATGAGGCGAAAAGTGTACCGCTTTTCAGGGGTAATTTAAGCCCTAAATCGTATTTATTTGATCAAATATCGCTCTAAATCGTTCCTTTTGGCATTTTAGGTACTTTGGAGAGAAATTCTGGAAAAGGAAGCATTTTGGACGTTTTCGGAGCATAAAAGTGAAGAATTCGACAAAGTATCAAAATCTGCTGGAACAGTACTCCAGACGGCGTCAAGACCATGCTTGGCGGCGTCAAGTCTTGATAAGCCAGAACGGATTAAAGAGGGACGGCGTCAAGAAGGCTATCAAGAAACCCTAACCACGGCGAGGTAACGGCGTCAAGTCCATAACGTGACGCCGTCAGATCTGTTTTTCTATATATATTCGCATAATTTTTAGTCATTCGTGTGGAACTTTTTAGAGAGAAACCCTAGACGATTTTTGCAGCTTTTTTAAGGGTTTTATACCCTTTGATCTTCCATGTTACATTGAAGATAAGTAATCAATTAATCATTCAATATGTCTATGTGTTGTTTGATTCTATCTTGTTCTTGTCTTTTGTTTAACATGCTAGGCTAGATTTTCTTTGTGTTTGCTTAGATCTAATGAAACATAACTATTAATTATTGATTGAATGGTGTGTTATTAATTGTATTGGATGGGTGATTATCGATGTTAGGCATAAGAAAACTGGCAGACTTCTGGTTGGTAACATGCTTGAACGTCTTAAGAAACATGAACCAAGGTGTACTAAGGTTGTTTTGATTGTATTTAATGCATGAGTGAATTCTAGTGATCCCATGTTAGGAGCTTCTTAGCCGGCTCGACATAGGAGTGAAGTAGGATCTCATAGAGTTAGGGGAAGTCCGTACACACCCCTAGGAATGGTATTAAGGAATACAATCCGTCATCCACGCAATTAATACACACTAATCAATCGGTAAAAGATAGTTAGGGAGTAAGGAAATCTAAATAAACACACTTCTCTCCATATTAGTTTTCACAACCATTTACTTTCTTGTTATTTTATTTTATTTGCATTAATAGTAATTTGAGTTAGTTGACTAGCAACTAATTCCGCCCACTCTTCCAAAACCCGAGATTTTTACTTGCTTTCCTAAAAATATAAAAATACAAAAAGAATCTTCCCTCACCCCTAGACCTATTAGAGTAGTTTTTCAATCCTAACGACACTATTCCCTGAGAGAACGATCAATCCCCCGGTACTTGCCACTACACTATACTACATCGGTCAGGTACACTGCCTGGTGGGGATTGCAAGCTTCTCAAGATCCCTTGAGAGGTAAAACCCTAGTGCGTGGTCGCAATCCCGCGCATCAAAGTTTTTGGCGCCGCTGCCGGGGAATAGTTATTGTTTAGGTTGAATTTTTATTTTATTAGGTCTACTCACTAGATTCCTTTCTAGTGAGATTTTTATTTTATTTTTCTAGGTTTTTCTTTAGTCTATCTTATTTCTTCGTGTTTTTGTTCGTAACCATTACCATCCGACATCATGGAAGGTGGTAATATCCTTGATCCCACCAACCCACCACCACAACAACCACCACAACCAAACCAACCTCCTAGAGCCCGTACTTTAGGAGAGTACTCCCGTCCTAGCCACCATGGCTATCGAAACACCATTGAGCTCACCCAAGGAGCCAATGTGTCTCCCTTGCGATCCGACACCATCCGGTTGGTGCAAAGCGGATGTGCATTCCATGGACTTCGTTCCGAAGATCCAAATCAACACCTCAAGGACTTCCTTAAGATCGTAGATTTCATAGACCTTGATGTTGAAACTCGAGAGACTACCCGATTACGTCTCTTCCAATTCTCTCTGCGAGACCATGCTAGTCAGTGGCTAGAGCGTCTACCCGCAGGATCCATCACCTCTTGGGATGATCTCACAACTCACTTCTTAGCTCAATTTTTCCCACCGGGAAGAACCACAAAGCTAAGGAATGAGATCTTGGCGTTCCAACAACGCCAAGGCGAAACCCTCTACGAGGCATGGACTCGATTCAAGGACTTACTCCAAAAAGTCCCTCATCATGGCATAGACCTTTGGCTCCAAGTTCAAATCTTCTATGACCATATCAATATTCCCACGAGGCAAACCATTGACCAAGCGGCCGGTGGCAAGCTACGTGATCTAAGTGCGGAACAATCATGGGATCTCCTAGAAGATCTTGCTCTTTATGACAACAAAAGTTGGAATGATCCCCGTGATTTGAATAAAATGGTCAAGGCAATATCTTTGCCTGCGAACAATTCAAGCACTTCCGACCGTAGGATCATGGAACTTGAAAACCAAGTCAAGTTTCTTACGAAATCCTACGAGGCTCCTAAACCTTCAAGCCAAGTGAACAAAATCACTTCTTCGTGCGAATTATGTAGTGGTCCCTACGACACTCGGGATTGCATGGAACTCCCCGAACAAGCTTTTGCGGATTACGCATCCTCGCGTACCGATGGAGCGGGAGACAAGTGGTACACTTTCAAACCCGAGCCAAACCCTTACGGTGATTCCTACAACCCATCTTGGAAAAATCACCCAAACCTTAGGTGGAAGCCAAACCAAAACGCGCCCCAAACCAATTCTTCCAACCCACCTAATCGTTTTCAACCCAACGGTCCCTCCTCAAACCGTACCTTCAACAACAATCCTTCCAACAACTATGGTAGTACCAATAACTTTGAAGGATTGATGTCCAATTTTATGGCATCTCAAGAAGCTCGTATAGCTAAATTCACATCCGAATTTAATCAACACCAATTAGAAATGACCAATAAGATTGACAACTTATTGAAGGCCCTCAACAACCAAGTGCTATCACCTCCACATAAGGACACTAGGAACACAAATAGCGGACCCCAAGTCAAAGACCCTTCTTCATCAAAACATGTCCACTTCGTCAACGTTGTCACCATCAAGCCACTCGATAAGAGTATGGAAGAAAGTGATAAGGATGAAGCTAGACTAGAATTGAACCTAAGAATGAGGTTAAGAAAGTTGAGGGTGATAAGGAAGTTAAGAAAAGTGAAGTAAAAGAAGTAGATAATGAAGAGGACTACTTCAATAGGTTACCCACTAAGGAAGAACGGGAGTATCATAAGAATTTATTCAATGACCCCGAAACACCATACCCCTTAGGTAACCCAATCATCAAAACCGGTGACCCTTCCAACATCAACATACCATGCAATATAGGTCACTTGCATGTTTGGAAGGCTTACATAGATCTTAAGTCCCCAATAAACGTCATGACTAGAGCCCATTACAATCTAATAATGAAAAAGCAAATGGGACTTAGAACATTTCCTAGCACGGGGTGGATAAGCAATTTCGTAGGTAGAGTTAGGGGACTACATGTCTACATAGGGAATTTCACCTACATCACCGACTTCGTGATCGTTGAGGATTTTCGTCCGGTAGTTGACACATGCTTAACTCAAGTAGTTTTTGGGAAGCCGTTTGTTGAGGCCTCTAAAATGAATTATGACCCATCTCTAGGGATAGTTAGATTCAAGGACGAGACCGATGATATAGCTTACCAAATGCCTTATAAGATAGAGCAATACCGACTCTTGTCAAACATCGAGAAGGAGCACAAGCAAGCGGTCTACTATAGGAATGACAAGGATAGAAGTAGAGGAGTAGACTATGTTATGAGTAGGATATTTGGGTTCTACAAAGAATGCTTGCAACTAGGTCCGGAATATAAGACTAAGACCGAGGATGACCTAGAGGATGTGACCAATGATGGAGTCACATAATAGAGCCCGTGACTTTGAGTCTAGCTACAAGACTCGTTAATAAAGAAAAGCGCTTCTAGGGAGGCAACCCAAGCTTTGTGTGTTTATTTATTTGTTTGTTTGATTTTATTTGCTTCCGTATGTATGTTTTATTTTTATTGTTATTGATTCATGCTTCAAACTAAATTGTAAAAATGCTTTATTTTGTTTTTAACTTCGTCTTAACTACATATAAAGGTATTTTGCAAAAAGATAAGTGTAAGGAAAATCTAAATCGGTTTATAAGAACAAACGAACATGAATCATAACAATATTAAATTGACATACATATTCGTAATTGTTTGAGTCAAATGCTTGTATCGAGTCATAATGATATTTTGCAGGATTTCCAGGAAGTAAGGATTGAGTTTTTTCAGAAATTTTCCGGAAACTTAACATGAGAAATCTGTCAGATCACTTCTGACGGCGTCAAGCTCCAGGCTGACGCCGTCAAGTTCAGTTTTCTGGAATTTTTTGAAAGTTTTGTTTTTCTTCCGGAATCATAAAATGCTTTATAAAATCTCTAACTTATAAACTCCAGGAATCTGCAAAATATTCATTCCACAAGCATTATATCCTTATACAGATTTATCCCGCCGATGTTATGCAGGTTTTCGTGTTTGTTTTCTCAGGTTTAACAGGTTATTTTGGACAAGAAGATGATTTATATTTCGGAAGGGAAGCTTTGAGCGTTCATTTTCTTGGAAGAAGATCTAACCATGTTACCACTTTATCCACCGAGCGAATCAGGGGAGTATTTGATTTCATTCTTTACCTTATTTACTTTTACATCTTGTTATTTGAACATTGGGGACAATGTTCATCTTAAGTGTAAGGGGGGGAAAATTACGATACCTTAGAGAATGCAATTACGCTTGATTTTTGTTTGTTTAATGGTAGATGTGTAATAAAACTGAGAGAAATACCTGTTAGGGTAATTTTAGTGCCAAATTTAAAATTTTTTACAACATTTAGGAGTGAAACTTTGGTCTTAATGAGCGTCTCATGGATAGGAGTTATATGACTAGCACAAAACCGTACCACTAAAAAATTTTCCACCCCAAATATGTGAGGTTCGCCCCTAGAATTGGTAGGAAAAGCATTTATGCTATGATGTGTGTACCGGTAGCACTTAGATTCTAGAACTTGCGATAGGACCATCCCGAATCCACAAGTGAGACTACATTCGTGTAGTTAGATTTACTACATGATAAGAGGCATTAGGATTAACCCATTGTTTTACACCTGTGTTTTTGTTATAATTACTTTGGCTACATTGGTCAAGTAATTCTCCCACACCCTTGCGTTGTACCCATTTTTGGTACACGATACCCCTAGTACACCCTCCAGAGCCTATCCTTTTCGTTTCTAACTTTAAGCATTTTACTTAAAGGAAGAATTTGTTACACCCCACTTAAATGTACACCCAAATCGCCTTAGCCTACCTTGTATGCACTCACCTTTAGTGCATTATTGTGACAACATTTGTTTAAACCCTTAGTTAATTATCTAATTGATTACATGGTTGCTAAGTCGAGTCATATCCTTGTACATATTGTTTTGGGACGATTGGGACTCATGGGTAAAGTACTAGTGTAATGGAGTAATGGGGAAGAACAACATTATTACCCCCATATGTGCTAAATATTTTAAAAGTACTCCAAGTGTTTCGATTATCTTAATTCGAGTCATTAGAATAGTTATTTGTAAAGTATGTAAAAGTTCAAGTGTAAGGGGAGAACCGAGGCCCCTATGATGTATTATTTTGGATGGTAGGGCAAGAATGTATGCAAAAAAAATAAATAAATAAAAAATAAAAAAAAATTGAAAAAATCAAGAAAAATACAAAAAAAAAAATGAGAAAAAGAAAAGTAAAAAAAAACATACGGACTACCATCCCGTTTCTTTTTATGTTTATTTTATGTTTTTATTAATTTTTGATTAGCTTAAGTCGAGTCTAGTCTTGGCTTAGCAACGCCATATTGTACATGTAATTAATCAAGATCTTTAACTCGCCACCAGTAAAATATCCATTTTCCAACAAAACCATGTTTATCATATCCCTACACCTCATTACAACCCTTTTGTAAAGTCCTCTTTGATAGTTTATCTTAGGTGCTTACGCCTAGTGGAGAAGGTTTTCGATCCTTTCCCAAGCCTATGGTAATCTATTTGTGATGCGTGGTTTTGCAACCTTACAACAGGTTTTACCTCTCGAGGGATCTCAAGAGGCTTACAACCCCACCAGGCAGTGTACCTGACCGATGTAGTATAGTGAAATGGTAAGTACGGGGGATTTATCGTTCAACTCAAAGAATAGTGTTCGTTAGGCTTGAAATTTATCTACTAGGTCTAGAGATGAGGGATGATTCTTTTTGTATTTTTGTTGTTTTATGGAAAGCAAGTAAAATTTCGGGTATTGGAAGAGTGGGCGGAACTAGTTGCTAGTCAACTAACCCAAGAGCTACTACTTGAACTAATGTGTAGGAAAGTAAACTACGGTTCTACAAGGGAAGTGAAGCATGTCTACCTATGATGTATTACTCCTTTCTAGCTATCCAATTCTACCTATTGACTGTAAACCTTGTTTTAATTGACGGGTGTATTCCTAATAACTCATGGAGTGGCATACATATCTCTCCAATTCTATGAGCTCTTATCTCCTCCTATGCCATGCACTACATAACCATAGGGATTGTAAACAGTGGCTCATGCGTTAAATACTACCTTAATAGCCTAGTATGCCTCGACTACATGTTTCTTAAGACGTTCAAGCACGTTACCATAAAGAAGGTTGGCCAGTTTTCTTAAGCCTAACATCGATGGAACATTCAATCAAAACAAGAATCAATAGGAAACAAGAATTATAAACTAAACCAACTAGATCTATTGAAGTTGTCACGCCTTAATTGATGGAGTTAGACACACACATCAACAAGCCCTCATTGATGAAGATAGACACAAACATCAACAAGAAATCAATAAGATCTAATTGATTATACACAAGTTTCACACAATCATAAGTAGACACAAGGTGATTTAGCAAAGCATAATTAATGAAGAGCAATCAACAATAATGATAATTGAAGACATAACATAAGATTGAATCAATAAACAAACCATTAAAAGATGTTTATGGAGTGATTCGGAACCTGTAAGTTGCTGGAAAAACACCTACCCTAACTCTAGAATCGGACTTAGGGTTTGGGGCTTACAAAAAGTGAAGTTATAATGTTATATTTATAGGCTGATTTTCTGTCGGCAAAGGGTGACGGCGTCAGCCCTAACAAATGACGGCGTCAGCTCGGTTTTTTCACCAAATTGTAGATCTTTTCGTCCTCTTCGCGTGGCCTTTTGAATCACCCAAATCCGAGTTCGTATGAAGATTTTATGGCCAAAACAGTGACAGCTACTCCGCGCGCATGTTGTGATGAGTTTAACACTAGACGGCCTACCTGACGGCGTCAGGTTATAAATCTTCTGGGCCATCTCTCTTTAAAGTTACACTAGATGGCCTACATTTAAATACACCTGACGGCGTCAGGTACGTGGTCAGGTGTTAATCCTTGATTTCTTCTCTTAGGCGTCTGGTATAACATAAATCCACCTCTTTTGTCTTCAAGTGATGGCGTCACCTTATGGTTCTTGACGCCGTCAGGTACTGTTTCCAGCATATTTTGAGACTTTGTCGTTTTCTTCACTTTTATGCTCCAAAAACGTCCAAATATGCATGTTTTCCAGAATTCTTCTCAAAAGTACCTAAAATGACAAAAGGAACGATTTAGGGCAATATTTGATCACATTTATACGAATTAAGGCTTAAATGACCCCCTAAAAGCGTAACACTTTTCGTCTCATCAAATACCCTTACACTTGAGATTTGCTTGTCCTCAAGCAAATGAGCTTTTATTCCAATCAAAATATGAGTTAGGGGTCATTTAACACGAATATAAAAGTAATTACAACAAATAGTTATTAGACCCTAATCATAACAAGCACGGAAATCATACACTAGCACCTCACAAATAGTGTTTGGATTCTCACATCTCTCAAATGTCATAAAGTTTATATCTCATAAATGGAAACGGAAAATAACACTCACTACCTGTCATAGCAAATAGATTACCATAGGCTTGGGAAAGGATCAATTACTCCTCCACTAGGCGTAAGCACCTAAGATAAACTATCAAAGAGGGCTTTATAAAGGGTTGTAACGTAAGGTGTAGGGATATGATAACACGGTTTGGTTGGAATAAAGGGTATTTTAGTGGTGGCGAGTTAATTATCATGATCAAATACATGCACTCTACATCGTTGCTTAAGTCAAGACTCGACTCAATCTTAGTCTAAAAATGAAATAACAAAAACTAAAAAGGAACATAAAAGGAAACGGGATGGTAGTCCGTATGTTTTTCTTCTTTCTTTTTCATATTTTTTTGTATTTTTCTTGATTTTTTTATTTTTTTTTTCATACACTCTTGCCCTACCATCCAAAATAATACATCATAGGGGATTTGCATTCCCCTTACACTTGAATCTTTACATAACTTTACAATCACTATTCTAATGACTCGAATTAAGATAATCGAAAAACTTGGAGTACTTTTTAAATATTTAGCACGTATGGGGGTAATAATGTTGTTCTTCCCCATTACTTCATTACACTAGTACTTTACCCATGAGTCCCAATCGTCCCAAAACAATATGTACAAGGATATGACTTAACTTAGCAACCATGTAATTGACCGGATAATTAACTAAGGGTTTAACAAATGTTTTCACAATAATGCACCAAAGGTGGGTGCATACAAGGTAGGCTAAGGCGATTTGGGTGTACATTTAGTGGGGTGTAAACAAATTCTCACTTTGAGTAAGATGCTCAAAGGTCGAAACGAAAGGATAGGCTCGGAGGGGTGTACTAGGGGTATCGTGTACCAAAAATGGATACAACGCAAAGGGTGTGGGAGAATTACTTGACCAATGAAGTCAATGTAATTATAACAAATATACGGGTGTAAAACAATGGGTTAATCCTAATGCCTCTTATCATGTAGTAAATCTTAACTACACGAATGTAGTCTCACTTGTGGATTTGAGATGGTCCTAACGCAAGTTCTAGAATCTAAATACTACCGGTACTCACATCATAGCACCAAAGATGGATGCTTTTCCTACCAATTCTAGGGGCGAACCTCACATATTTGGGGTGGAAAATTTTTTAGTGGTACGGTTTTGTGCTAGTCATACAATTTCCTATCCATGAGACGCTCATTAAGATCAAGGTTTCACTTCTAAATGTTGTAAAAAATTTTAAATTGGCGCTAAAATTGCCCTAACAAATATTTCTCTTGGTTTTATTACAAATTTACTATCAAACAAAGCAAAACATCAAGCATAGGTATATTCTCAACGGTGCTTTCATTTACCCCCCTTACACTTAAACCGAACATTGTCCCCAATGTTCAAATAAAAGATGTAAAAGTAAATAAGATGAAAGAATGAAATCAAATACTCCCCTGAATCGTTTGATGTGGATAGTGAGGTAACATGGTTAGATCTTCTTCCAAGAAAGATAAACGCTCAAAGCTTCCCTTCCGAAATAAAAATCATCTCCTTGTCTAAAATAACCTGTTAACCTGAAAAACAAACAAGAAAAACCAAAGCATCAAACCGAACAAAGACAACTCACAACTAGATGTAATTCCAGACTTAGAAATAAAAACAAAACAATTAAAGATATAATGCTTGTGGAATGAATGTTTTGCAGATTCCTGGAGTTTATAAGTTAAAGATTTAATAAAAACTTCTTATGATTCCGGTTGAAAAACAAAACTTTCAAAAATTTCAGAAAATTATACCTGACGCCGTCAGGTTGTAGGGCCTGACGCCGTCAGAATTGATCTGACAGATTTTTCATGTTAAGTTTCCGGAAAATTTCTGGTAAAACCTATACCTTAATTCCGGGAAATCCTGCAAAACATCATTATGACTCGATACAAGCATTTGACTCAAACAAATACTAATATGCATGCTTATATCTTATTGTTATCGTTCATGTTCAATCTTGTTCTTAAAAACAAATTTAGATTTCCCTTACACTTATCTTTTGCAAAATACCTTTATATGTAGTTAAGACGAAGTTAAAAACAAAATAAAGCATTTTTACAATTTTATATTTGATACATGAACAATAAACAATAAGAAAAAGACACACATACGGAATCAAATAAAAGCAAATAAACAAACAATCAAACAAATAAAACTTGGGTTGCCTCCCAATAAGCGCTTGTTTTTGTTCGAGTCACGAGCCTGACTCTACCCTTATTTAACGGAAATAGGGGAGGTTTTCCCTACACTTAGAATTAAGTGCGGGTGGAAGTAGTGATACACACCCTTAGGGTGGAAATATGCCACGTGAGGTGAAGGGGGTGAGTGAATGGCTTCCTTCATCCTAAAACTACCCGGATAATATTGGTTGATGGGTGGGTCGGTTCCCCTTTTGTCTCCTAGATGTAAATCTAAGGATGAAAAGTTGTGTAAAGGTTGAGGTTCCGGTTTATCAACACTAGGAAATTCCCTAGAACTAAGAGTAAGGTTATCATTACAAGTGTTCAAACCTATATCCTCTAGTTTTGTTTGGTTCAAAGGTTCTACCTCCATCGGGATTCCTAAAGTCTCTTCTACTTCTTCCGGGTAAGTCACGGGCGGTGTGGGTGCCTCAAATGATGGTTGAGTATTTTGTGGGCTTATGTTATTTACCTCATCATTCCACGTGTCAAGATCACCTATATCCTCATCATGTGTTTTAGTAGAATCTATCCTAAGCATTCTCCCAAGTATCTCAAGTGCTTCTCTAGGCATCTCAACTTCTATATCCGAATCATAAGGATCACAACTGCTATATTCAAATTGCCCAAAAGATTCATCATCTGTTTCTTGAGATTCATCTTCATCGATCATAAAACCTAGGTCTTTTTGATCAATGTGATCATGCTCGGCTAAATCCTCCTCAATTGTTTTCTTAGGTAGTGATAAAAGCAAACCTAGTGCTTCATCCAACTTATGGTTCATTGCTACTGCTCTATCCACAATTCCTTGGTAAACTAGGTCGCTTTTCCTATTAGCTTCACTAAAACGAGATCCTAAACATGGAGGTTGTTCATAAGAATCTATCCTAGGTGAAAGCCCATATGATTCATAGGTGTCTCTAAATGAGGTATTTTGAACTCCTTGGTGTTCTAGCCACTCAACCTTATCTTGCAATCTTAGAAGTCTAAGTGAAAAGTCCATTTGAAGCAAATTACAAACAAAATCACAAAGAAAAGATAGACTACGAGAAAGCTACAAAATAAAAAGAAAAAATCTCACTTGATAGGAATCTCGTGAGTAGACCTAATAAAAATAAAATTTCAACCTAAGCAATAACTACTCCCCGGGCTGCGGCGCCAAAAACTTGATGCGTGGTTTTGCAACCTTACAACAGGTTTTACCTCTCGAGGGATCTCAAGAGGCTTGCAACCCCACCAGGCAGTGTACCTGACCGATGTAGTATAGTGAAATGGTAAGTACGGGGGATTGATCGTTCAACTCAAAGAATAGTGTTCGTTAGGCTTGAAATTTATCTACTAGGTCTAGAGATGAGGGATGATTCTTTTTGTATTTTTGTTGTTTTATGGAAAGCAAGTAAAATTTCGGGTATTGGAAGAGTGGGCGGAATTAGTTGCTAGTCAACTAACCCAAGAGCTACTACTTGAACTAATGTGTAGGAAAGTAAACTACGGTTCTACAAGGTAAGTGAAGCATGTCTACCTATGATGTATTACTCCTTGCTAGCTATCGAATTCTACCTATTGACTGTAAACCTTGTTTTAATTGACGGGTGTATTCCTAATAACTCATGGAGTGGCATACATATCTCTCCAATTCTATGAGCTCTTATCTCCCCCTACAACTATGCACAACATAATCATAGGGATTGTAAACAGTGGCTCATGCGTTAAATACTACCTTAATAGCCTAGTATGCCTCGACTACATGTTTCTTAAGACGTTCAAGCACGTTACCATAAAGGAGGTTGGCCAGTTTTCTTAAGCCTAACATCGATGGAACATTCAATCAAAACAAGAATCAATAGGAAACAAGAATTATAAACTAAACCAACTAGATCTATTGAAGTTGTCACGCCTTAATTGATGGAGTTAGACACACACATCAACAAGCCCTCATTGATGAAGATAGACACAAACATCAACAAGAAATCAATAAGATCTAATTGATTATATACAAGTTTCACACAATCATAAGTAGACACTAGGTGATTTAGCAAAACATAATCAATGAAGAACAAGCAACAATAATAATGGAAGACATAATTAAGATAGAATCAACACACCAATACAAGATGTTTATGGAGTGATTAAGACCCTCTAAGTTGCTGGAAAAACACCTACCCTAACCCTAGAATCGGACTTAGGGTTTGGGGCTTACAAAAAGTGAAGTTATAATGTTATATTTATAGGCTGATTTTCTGTCGGCAAAGGGTGACGGCGTCAGCCCTAACAAGTGACGGCGTCAGCTCGATTTTTTCACCAAATTGTAGATCTTTTCGTCCTCTTCGCGTGGCCTTTTGAATCACCCAAATCCGAGTTCGTATGAAGATTTTATGGCCAAAACAGTGACAGCTACTCCGCGCGCATGTTGTGATGAGTTTAACACTAGACGGCCTACCTGACGGCGTCAGGTTATAAATCTTCTGGGCCATCTCTCTTTAAAGTTACACTAGATGGCCTACTTTCAAATACACCTGACGGCGTCAGGTACGTGGTCAGGTGTTAATCCTTGATTTCTTCTCTTGGGCATCTGGTATAACATAAATCCACCTCTTTTGTCTTCAAGTGACGGCATCACCTTATGGTTCTTGACGCCGTCAGGTACTGTTTCCAGCATATTTTGAGACTTTGTCGTTTTCTTCACTTTTATGCTCCAAAAACGTCCAAATATGCATGTTTTCCAGAATTCTTCTCAAAAGTACCTAAAATGACAAAAGGAACGATTTAGGGCAATATTTGATCACATTTATATGAATTAAGGCTTAAATGACCCCCTAAAAGCGTAACACTTTTCGTCTCATCAATTTGCTATGACAGGTAGTGAGAGATATTGTCCATTTTCATTTATGAGATATAATTCTATGACACCTGAGAGATGTGAGTATCTAAACACTACTTGTGAGGAGCTAGTATGTAATCTTCGTGCTTATTATGATTAAAGTGGAATGATTATTTGTTGTAATTACTTTTATATTAGTGTTAAATGACCCCTAACTTGTATTTTGATTAGAATAAAAGCGCATTTGCTTGAGGACAAGCAAATCTCAAGTGTAAGGGTATTTGATGAGGCGAAAAGTGTACCACTTTTCGGGGGTCATTTAAGCCCTAAATTGTATTTATTTGAATAAATATCGCCCTAAATCGTTCCTTTTGGCATTTTAGGTACTTTGGATAGAAATTCTGGAAAAGGAAGCATTTTAGACGTTTTCGGAGCATAAAAGTGAAGAATTCGACAAAGTGTCAAAATTTGCTGGAACAGTACTCCAGGCGGCGTCAAGACCATGCTTGACGGCGTCAAGTCTTGATAAGCCAGAAAGGATTAAAGAGGGACGGCGTCAAGAAGGCTATCAAGAAACCCTAACCACGGCGAGGTGACGGCGTCAAGTCCATAACGTGACGCCGTCAGATCTGTTTTTCTATATATATTCGCATAATTTTTAGTCATTCGTGTGGAACTTTTTAGAGAGAAACCCTAGACGATTTTTGCAGATTTTTTAAGGGTTTTATACCCTTTGATCTTCCATGTTACATTGAAGATAAGTAATCAATTAATCATTCAATATGTCTATGTGTTGTTTGATTCTATCTTGTTCTTGTCTTTTGTTTAACTTGCTATGCTAGATTTTCTTTGTGTTTGCTTAGATCTAATGAAACCTAACTATTAATTATTGATTGAATGGTGTGTTATTAATTGTATTGGATGGGTGATTATCGATGTTAGGCTTAAGAAAACTGGCAGACTTCCGGTTGGTAACATGCTTGAATGTCTTAAGAAACATGAACCAAGGTGTACTAAGGTTATTTTGATTGTATTTAATGCATGAGTGAATTCTAGTGATCCCATGTTAGGAGCTTCTTAGCCGGCTCGACATAGGAGTGAAGTAGGATCTCATATAGTTAGGGGAAGTTCGTACACACCCCTACGAATGGTATTAAGGAATACAATCCGTCATCCACGCAATTAAGACACACTAATCAATCGGTAAAAGATAGTTAGGGAGTAAGGAAATCTAAGTAAACAAACTTCTCTCCATATTAGTTTTCACAACCATTTACTTTCTTGTTATTTTATTTTATTTGCATTAATAGTAATTTGGGTTAGTTGACTAGCAACTAATTCCGCCCACTCTTCCAAAACCCGAGATTTTTACTTGCTTTCCTAAAAATATAAAAATACAAAAAGAATCTTCCCTCACCCTTAGACCTATTAGAGTAGTTTTTCAATCCTAACGACACTATTCCCTGAGAGAACAATCAATCCCCCGGTACTTGCCACTACACTATACTACATCGGTCAGGTACACTGCCTGGTGGTGAGCAAGCTTCTCAAGATCCCTTGAGAGGTAAAACCCTAGTGCGTGGTCGCAATCCCGAGCATCAATAGAGCTAATCATGGTTGGGTTAGAAGTGAACCATGGTTGGGTTAAGAGAGGATATCCAAAGGAATATTCCTTTCTTGGAGAGAAAGTGTGGATGTTGGTGAAAAGGTTGGGATGTGAAAGGGTGTAAGGAATATAAGGGTTAGATTGTGTGTGTGTAAGGGAATATGTAAGTGTGGATGTGATGGGGAGCCTAGTGTGTGTAAAGAGTGGGATGGTTGTGAGTAGTGTGTGTAAATTTGAAAATAAAGTTGTTGGGAGTATGAGATATTTGTTGTAAGGATGGGATGTGTATAGGGAGTGAGTTGTATGTGTAAGGAATATGTAAGAGTGATTGGATGGGGAGCCTTGTGTGTGTGAATAGAGGTATGTGAGTGAAGTGTGTGTATTTTGAAAATAAAGGTGTATGAATGTGAGTTTGTGTGTGTAAGGATGTGTGTGTGTAGAAAAGAGTGTATATGTGTGTATAGGGAAGTGTATGTATGTGTATAAGACTATAAGAAAAGGTGTATGGGAAGTTGGTAAAGTGAGGAGAATATGGTAAGAGGGAATATTGTGTGGGAGTTTGTGAGGAGACAAAGTACACTTTGTGTAAGGTGTAAGGGAATATTGTAAGAGGTTGTTGGGAAGGTATTTTTGGGAAGGATTGTGGGAGATTTGATGGTTTGACTTTTGTAAAAATGAGATTAAGAAAAGATTAGGAAAGATTAGTAAATAATCTAATTGTCATTAATGTTAGGTCACCATTTTATAACACAAGATCATATATTTCTAGAGAGAGAAAGTTAGAGAGAGAAAGAGAGTAGAGAGAGAGATGGAAAGAACTTTGTGTGTGAAATAATGAAGTATGAATTACCAAAGAACCAACACCCTCCTTGGAGGGTTACAAGAGTATTTATACTAGTGGCCTAGGGCTTCTCATGACTTAGACATTGTTACACATATAGCCCTTAGACCTTTACAAAACATGTAAACATGAACTAAATAACATGAAACATTAATAAAACTAAACATAATGATATAGTAAAGCAACCTATTACATAAACTATGACCGACACTTGATAATACGTGAAACGTATTCCTAACAATCTCCCCCTAAGGGTCGGTCATGAAGATTAATAAGGTTGCTCGACGTCTTTTTCTTTGTCTTTAAACTTTGACTTTCACGGCTTTAGACGTCTTCAAAAATTCTTTAGATAAATGATTCATCGTTCTTTGTTCTTTGTCTTTGATGATGTGATAGTGATCAAGTGATGTGGTAATCTGTCATTTGTCATATTCTTAGACTCCAGTGGATCCGCGCCTTTCCAACATGCTCATACATCTTTGACGTTGGTGCTTTCATACATTCGTAGCTCTCATTTCTTTGTTGAAGATTCTTTGTGTTGACGTAGAATCCTTCTTTGAACATTGCTTTGCATTAGACCATTGTCTTTTCACTTTGTAGATTCTTTCATTCGACGTAGAATCTTTCGTTGACTTTTACAATTCATTGATCTTTGAGGAGAGCTTTATTAATCATTGAGATGTAAGTATGAGCATGTGGAGGTTAGTGTTCAAGATGGTGGTTGTACCTGCATTGAAACAGTTAGCAATAATACATCCGGTACTTACAGGTTTGGAAATTAGAATTTGTCGACAGCATAGTGTGAAGACTCCTTCTAATCCTTACCAAGGCCGTTCCTAATCGGATACCCCTTGGAGGGCTTACACAGACATACATAAGTACACCCACGATTAGGTGAGTCGCTGGAGATCACCCTACGACTGTAGACCGTTTGAAACCATCGTAAACACTAAGCGTAATCCACAAGGAATCACTGAAGTGACCTGCTGTCAAGGCTGTTTGATGTTGACCCTGGCAGGATTTCTGTTCAATCATTCGAGAAATACATAAGTAAATCCCTCATAAACGTTCAAGGCAGATTGCTAATATCTGCGTAGGACTCGATAATATACACTTAGTGTCCAATGATGTAAGACACTTAGTGTGGAAGCATTGTGTGTTCCTAAGAGATCTTCGATGTATCTCGTGGCTCTAGACTCAATTCGTGCACAATTTGGTCGTCGGAGGTGTGGAGCAGGGTACCTCCTTTTCAATATCGACACACTCGTAGTGAATGGTCAATAGATTATGCAGGGTTCTCCGTGAGAATGAAACAAGTATCTTTTGAGAGAAACTTGAGTGGCTAAGAAGGTTTAGGTGCATTGTGTCACTGGGTCCATGACGTCTTTATCTTCAATACCGATGTCGTCTTAGCAACGACCAGTAGCATATGAATTGAACCCGGTGTCTGACCTAAGGTTGAACAAATGGAAGGCTATTTCTTTTCACCCTTTTCTTTCATTTCTTTTTAATTCTTCAACCCCTTCTTTCCCCTTTCATTCTTTTCTCCTTTTTCCATATCACACCTAAGGACTTCTAATTACTATCCTTAGTCACCTTATAACTCCATGACTATCCTATTGATGCCATTCAACCAAATGTTTGAAAATCTCTCAAAGTGTTTATATGTATAAAACTTTTTGTTAACACTTTGAGGGTTTTGATTTCTTATGAAAGACTCCCCCTCCACATATGCTTATGAATGTTTTCAGAAATTTGCATATGCGGGAAGAGTTGGCACTTTTGAATTGATCCACTCTTAATAGACATATACCCGAGGGACACGTTTACGTTGCTTAGTTAAAGGGATCCATTATCAGTTTTTAGGTGATAACTAGCCCCAATAACTAACTTGAAGTTGTTAACATTCCTAAAAGGAAGTTAGACCCGTCAAAGTAAACGTCTAATAAAAGTTTCTCGAAACGGTACTTTCTACTCGGATAAATCCTTTCGAATACTAACATTTGTTGTTTCGTCAATTCATGGGTCAAATCTAAGTCGAGCTCGCACAAGATAAAACTTTTGACATCATATTTTAATCACTTTTCATCTTCTCCCCCTCAAAAATAGCATATCAAATGTTGTTTTGTAAACTTTTTGATTAAAGTATGCCTTTTTGAGTCTTATGGGGAGAAATCAACAAGAACTTTTTGATTTGAGAACGATGTTTTTAGTCAAGTACTCCCCCTCAACAAGTGACTACTAATTGAGGTGAAATACTTGTCTTTTGAGCAGAATTGTAGAGATCATGAAAAGTTTGTTAATTCTAATCAAAAGTAAGAAGCTTTCGCTCCTTATGTGAGGATTGTAGCACTGATGCGTACCACAGGGTCCTTTAAGTACAAAGTGCGAGTTGTACACTGTAATGTATGCACAAGCCGTAAAGCATGACTTTGAACATTTTGTTTTGGAAATACTCCCCCTCAAAACTCGCATATGTTTTGAGAATTTTAAACTTTTTAAAGTTTGAGGGAAGGAGTCTTCTTGAAGCAAAATTTTGAAAGATTTAGAAATTTCAGTTTGAAAAATTCTTGAATAAATTTTGCTTCAAGGTAACTAAAATTTTATACATTTAAATACTCCCCCTCAAAACTAGCATCTGTTTTGACATTTTTAAACTTTGGAGCGAATTGGGGAGTAAAGATTTGAGAAATCTTGAGCAAAATTTTGAGAAGTTTTGAAAAACCTTTTGAAAATTTTTGAATAAATTTTGCTCAAGATTAAGAAGTTTTAGATAAACTTTGCGTGAGAACTTGCTTCTTGTTTTTAGGATAAGTGCACGTTTTGTTTTAAAGAATGGTTTAGCAAG